>JAXFYN010000071.1:384055-551520 GCA_036172215.1 Camellia granthamiana | reverse complement strand
GTTAACAATATTTAAATTGATTTGCTCCTCTTAGGTCCTCTTCGTGACTCCCGTTACCTCCTCAACCTTCACTCCCTCATATCTCTCTCTCTCTCTCTCTCACACACACACACAAAGTATCACTCACTCTACCTCTCTCTCTCTCTCTCTCTCTCTCTCTCTCTCTCTCTCTCTTTCTTCCTCTTCCTCTCTTTGTGACTCTTTCTTTCTTTGTTGCGTTCTTTTTCTATGTCGAAAGATGTAACAGAAGCGCGAAGGGCTAGATGGGGAGGGACATTTGAGGTGAGGTGTGTCGAGGAGGGCTGGGAAGGGGACATGGGAGGTGGGGGTTAGGGATGACAATAGGGGTTAATAGAGTGGATATTAATTCCCCATCTCCATTTTCTTATAATTATTTTTCCCCATTTCCCAAGGGTACTACACTCCCCATCTCCTAATGGATTTGAATTTTTCTCAACACAACTTGAATTTATTTATTTATTATTTTTTTTTAAGGTTCACAACAAATTATTTTTTTTATTTTTTTTTAAGATTCACAACCAAAACTAAATATACATTCAATCTTATTTTATTTTATTTGGCTCAACAACAAAATCAAATACACATTAATTAACATTGTTACATTATTCTTGTCAAATTTTATGTATATTTAAAAAAATTTAAATTTATTTAGAAAATTCTATTCCTACAAAAAAATTCCATCTTCTTTTTTAATTTTATGTATCTCCTTCTCCTCTCTATTAATTGATAATTGATATTCGATAATCTGAAGGTGAGTTGTTCCTCTCGTTTCCATCTTCTTCTTCTTCTTCTTCTTCTTTTAATTTTTATTTGCATTTACAGAATGACTTTTCTTGTTTCAATATCTCCTACAATTGTTTTATTGGATTTCTGTTTGATTTGATGGTAATCTTAGATTGAATTTCCCAATTTTCATCTTAACTAGTGATCACATTAATTGAAATTTTGTACATTTTTGTCTTCAATTTTCATGTTTTGGTTATGATTAATTGTGCGTTTTTGATTGATAGTCACAATCTTGTCGTAGCTAAATTGTCACCATCACAAATCGCCGTTGCTGTAGTAAGAGAATGAGGGAGAGTGAGAGTTAGAACTCTAATTATAAACAGAGTAGTGAAAACTAGGGATGGCAATGGATAACCTACCCTATGAGTATCTATGGAGACCCAACCTAAATACATGGGTTTTCTCATTTTTTCTTGCCTGTCGGGTAATGTAAGTGATGTTCTTTAAATCTCCACTGGGGATGGGTACCCACTAATTTCCCTATAATATTTTTTTTTTAGGTACATCGGAAAATAATTTCTTCATATGTTTTCACTACTCTATTTACAATTAGAGTTCTAATTCTCACTCTCTCTCATCCTCTCACTACAGCAGCAGCGATTTGCAATGGCGACAATCTAGCGGCGACAAGATTGTGACTATTGGTCAAAAATATGCAATTAATCATAACTAAAACATGGAAATTGAAGACAAAAATGTATAAAATTTCAATTAAGGTGATCACTAGTTAAGATGAAAATTGGAAAATTTAATCTAAGGTTACCATCAAATCAGAGAGAAATCTAATAAAACAATTGCAAGAAATATTTAAACAAGAAAATTCATTCTATAAATGCAAATAAAAAGAAAAAATAAAAAAAGAAAAAGATGGAAACGAGAGCAACAACTCACCTTCAGATTATCAAAGATCAATTAATAGAGAGGAGAAGGATATACGTAAAATTAAAAAAAAAATTAAAAATTTAAAAAAAAGATGAAATTTTTTTGTAGGAATAGAATTTTTCTAAATAAATTTAAAAAATTCTAAATATACATCAAATTTGACAAGAATAATGTGACAATGTTAATTAATGTGTATTTGATTTTGTTGTTAAGCCAAATAAAATAAAATAAAATTGAATGTATATTTAGCTTTGGTTGTGAATCTTAATAATAATAATAATAATAATAATAATAAAAAGGTTAAGTTAGGTTGGAGAAAATCTAAACCCACTAGGAGATGGAGAGGATAATACCTATGGGGAATGGGGAAAAATAATTATAGGGGAATGGGGACGAGAATTAATATCCACCCCATTAACCTCCTTTACCATCTCTAGTGAAAACATATGGAGAAATTATTTTGCGATATACCTAAAAAAAATTAAAAAAAATTAAAAAATTAAAAAAATATGAGAAAATTAGTGGATACCCATCCCTGCCATATCCCTAGTGGAGATTTAAAGAATATCACTTTTCCTACCCGATGGACAAGAAAAAAGGAAAAAATCTATATATTTGGATTTGATTTCCATAAATACCCACATGATAGTTTATTCATTGCATCCCTGAGAGTTGGTGAGTAGGGTGGGGGTTATGGTGAAGAGACTGTCGAATGAAAGTGGTACAAGGGGTGAAGGTCGAAAGAATAAGAGGTATAATTGAGATTATAGTGGATATTAAAATAAAGAACGGTGCAATCAATTTTGATGAGTGCGGAGTTCAAAGAAATACGATTGGAACAAATAATACCCCTCATTTAGTCATTTTGATTTTCTTAACTATATATTTATGCAAAATTTTAAAAATATCTTTCATTCAATTATTGATTTTGAACAAGGTGGATATAAAAAATTAAAGAGTAAGATTGAGGATAAATTAAAAAGATTAGAAATTAAAATATAACATATTGAATGTATTGGCGATTATTATTAGAAATGATTTTGGAAAAATATGATTTTTCCTTAATTTTGATCTATTTTTTAGGTGGGACCAATATGCCAAAGTTGGTGGGTCTAAGTGATAATGCGTTCTATACCGCGTTATGATTCGCGTGGTATATTTGGTTGCTCAAAACTATTATCGAGTGAATGAGAAATTGAAGCCAAAGTAAGCTCCATGAAAATGGAGTTTTTGATGAAAATTCCTAAAGGTTTGAATAAAGGCTTGTCCCACATTAGTTTGGTGAGAAGAATTTTGTGGGTTTATAAGGGATGGATTTGTAACTTAGGGAGAGTCCTAAGGGGCACCCCAAGTTTGTAGAAGGGAGAGGTTATGGGCAAATTAGAGTAGACCCATTGGATCCAAAAATAATCACGCGCCGCCGTCCGGGTTGGGCTGGGCACGGGTGCGTGGTGTTGTTGGGTTTGGCTTGTCCGACTCAATACCTATCTTTTTGGGCAAAAAATATTTGAATTTATTTTTTATTTTTTTGCAAAATAAATTCTAACCGTTTGAATTTAAATTTTAGTTGGAAAATTCAAATTCAATTTTTGCACATCTTCACGGTTTCTGTACAAACAGATCCAAAATTCTGTGCAGATTCGAAACTGTTCAAATACAATTTTTTATTTGTTCAAATTCAAACCCAAAAATAGTTTAATATCTGTTTAAAATTCAAACCAAATAGGTACTATACCTGTTGAAGTCAAATTGAAAAGTCACCATTACACCTATAAATAGACAAGTCCTTCATTTGGATTTTTGACTCTAATTTTCGTCCAAAAAATTCTGCAATTACTCTCTGCATTTTGCTGCATTATTTTCTTCTGAGAAAGTATATAAACACAAAGTGTGTTCATTGTGCAAACAATTTGTAGTGCTGTTATTGTTTGCTGTTGATCAATTATTTTGAGAGATAGATGTCCACAATCTAAAAGTATCGTGGAGAGGACGAATCTGTTTTAAGGATACAGTGTTAAACACTGGACTTGATCAAAAAATTGTTCAAGAAATTAATTTTGTAAGTAATTAATTTATTTTCCATTTTATTATTTTCCTGTTTCAGATTTTGATTTTGTTTTAGTAACAAAATAAAAATCTATTTTATTTATTTATTTTATATTTTCGTTTGATTTTTGTAATCAAACAATCTCTCTCATTTCCTTTATTTCTTTTGTATTCCGTTTATTGTTAAGTACATAAACAGAATTTATTTTTAAATACAATAAAGATTGTCCAACAATCTTAAGACATAACATTTTTTGGTGTCTTCATTGTATTTAATTTCCTGTGCTTTCACAAAGTGATATTCTGATTGGAAAATACAAATAGTAGTAATATACTGTTTGAAAAATAATACTGTTTATTTTTTTTGACAACTAGTAGCAATATACTGGTGTCATTAACAATTTAGAATATTTATTTGTGAAGTTGGTTAGAAATTAATTTTTGATTTTCAGAAATAATTTTTGAGTTTTTATTAATTAAAATTCTATTTTCAGTATTTTCATTTTTGAAGTGTGGAATTAATTTGTTTAAATAATGTTTTATAC
The DNA here is from genome assembly GCA_036172215.1 of Camellia granthamiana. Lineage (NCBI taxonomy): Eukaryota > Viridiplantae > Streptophyta > Magnoliopsida > Ericales > Theaceae > Camellia > Camellia granthamiana. Next base: position 547,240 of record JAXFYN010000071.1, on the reverse strand, counting down.
GGCTTCATTTTGAAGGCCGCTTAATTTAATGAACCCTTTGTGAAAGGGTGTTAGTTCGTTTGACTTTATCATAATTCAACGTGAGGATATATGGAAGAATTTGATTCTGAAAATTAAGTAGAATATTAGTTTTGTAAACTAATTTTATATTCATTACGAAGAAACCTTTGTGGCAAGTTTATATTTTTTATTGGTTTTCTGAATCATTTTTTTTAATTTCTGTATGTGGATCCGTAATCGTGAATAGTTTCTGCACATGAGTCGGAAAAAAAAATAAAAAATTATATATATATATTCACAAGAATATTTTAATGTATATATATATAATTAGTGTGTGTGTCAATTTCCGACCACACTGCCAACTTAGTACTCAACTGGAGAACATCGACAGAATAGGTTAAGCTCGAACAACCTGCAACAGAAGGAAGAGATTCCGGCGGTGGCTTGTCCACCTGGGGGCACTCCGACGATCAAGTCAGTAAAATATCTCTCAAAGATAACCAATAGTGTTTAACTCACTAGACAGAGCATAAAAGACATACCTTAGACCCATGGGGGTACTTCCCTTTTATAGCCAATATAATCCTAGTCCCAATAGAAGCCTAGCTCTAATGGACTTAGGATTACTGCTAATTTGGAACTCCCAGTGGGATTAGGATAAACTCTCTAAGAGTCTTATCTTTACCCAAACTGAAGTCTTCTCCCAATCTAGGACTATTGTCCCATATCCGCTTATCTCGGATTCCGGTATCCTCGCAGATAACCTCGGCCTAGCCGAGATCATCTCGGCATCATGACCAGGACACGTGACACCTCGGCTGACACTTCGGTGTCACCTCGGCCACGTGTTGTCATTCAAAAAATATGTCCCCATAACTGCCCCCTAGGTTCTATTACCTCGGCATCCTAAGGTGATGGAACCTATATCAGTCATTCCTTTAATCATGACCCCGATTTAACTTCAGCTTGTAAATTTTTCTTAAAATTTCAACAAGTGTTAAACATGACATCGGTTTAACTTCAACTTGTAAAATTTTAAAATTTCAACAAGTGTTAAACATCATCTCGATTTAACTTCAACTTGTAAACTTTTCTCAAGTTTCAACAAGTGTTAAACATCATATCGGTTTAACTTCAACTTGTAAACTTTTCTTAAGTTTCAACAAGTGTTAAACATCATATCGGTTTAACTTCAACTTGTAAACTTTTCTCAAGTTTCAACAAGTGTTAAACATCATCTCGGTTTAACTTCAACTTGTAAACTTTTCTCAAGTTTCAACAAGTGTTAAACATTATCTCGGTTTAACTTCAACTTGTAAACTTTTCTCAAGTTTCAACAAGTGTTAAACATCATCTCGGCTTGAAAATTCCAACTCCCAAGCATCATTCTCCAGCCCTCTGCATGGCTTCCACCTACTCCTTTGTGGAAAAAAGTCTTTAACTTAGGCTGTGCTTTTCTCTTCTCGGACTTAATCATCTGGGCCGAGATCTTGCCTTCTAGAATCTAGGATCTGCTCACTTTAGACTGAGCTCTTCTTTTCTCGGACCTAATCATCTAGGCCGAGATCGTGTCTTTTGGGATTCTCCACGGCCGACCTCCCGCGAAGGCCGGTGAGAATGTCCCTTGGTCATGCCATGCTGAGGGACTGCAGGAACCGTTTTCTGCCCCCTTTTCTGGGCGTCTTTCTTGGCCGCTGGAATCGGCGTATTTTGTAGCGGGAACGGCGGCTGCATGACGTTGTTCTGCATCATGAAATTGACGACCGTTTACAGGTCTGCCAATTTGTCCGCCATTCCCTTCATCTCGTCGTCCCTCCACAGGCATCTATCATTCCATACCTGGAGGTCATCCTCGTTATAATACCCGCTCCGGTCCAATTTCTTCGGTACGTCGCCTTCCTAGCCGACGTTCTTTCCTCCGTGATTCTTATCACGAGTCTCTTCGTTGCAGTTGTCTTCTTCGACGTCAAGGTCAATATGTTTCCCACTCTCAGTAGGGGTATCGTCTCCAACCTTCTCTTTATGTCCGTCGTTGGCCATCTATTCTCCTTTCGTTCCCACAAACGGCGCCAAATTGTGTGTGTCAATTTCCGACCACACTGCCAACTTAGTACTCAACTGGAGAACACCTGCAGAATAGGTTAAGCCCGAACAACCTGCAACAGAAAGAAGAGATTCCGGCGGTGGCTCGTCCACCCAGGGGCACTCCGACGATCAAGTCAGTAAAATATCTCTCAAAGATAACCAATAGTGCTTAACTCACTAGACAGAGCATAAAAGACATACCTTAGACCCATGGGGGTGCTTCCCTTTTATAGCCAACATAATCCTAGTCCCAATAGAAGCCTAGCTCTAATGGACTTAGGATTACTGCTAATTTGGGACTCCTAGTGGGATTAGGATAAACTCTCTAAGAGTCTTATCTTTAGCCAAACTGAAGTCTTCTCCCAATCTAGGACTCTTGTCCCATATCCGCTTATTTTGGATTCTGGTATCCTCGCAGATAACCTCGGCCTAGCCGAAATCATCTCGGCATCATGACCAGGACACGTGACACCTCGGCTGACACTTCGGTGTCACCTCGGCCACGTGTTGTCATTCAAAAATTATGTCCCCACAATTAGTTTATTTGTGTACAAATCAAACTGATTAAATCAAGGGTTATTTTGTTGTTTTTGGATTTTTAAAGTTTAAAACGTGCTGGTTTAGTTACGTTGGATTTTATTTATGGGTTGAGAATCTTTTTATCTCATGATTCATGATAAATTTATTTTGTTAATTTATTCTTTTATTTGATGCGTTTTATTTGCATGTATTGATATCAACTCAAGTTATTACTTAAAAAATAATTTCATGTGATTTGGAATGATAAATTGATATGATTGACCTTGTACATAAGCGGATTAATTTGAGTATTTCCAATCAATTTCGAATGGGTGTTTAAACACCAGAGAAAGTGAAACATGATGATTTAATTAGTTCCATTTAATTGGAAGTAAATTTGAGAAATCTTTTATGTTGATTATTATTTTGTTTTGAATTTGTGACATAAAATGTCGTCAATCATTATTTTACTTGCGTAGTAGAATTTGTTAAACCATTATTTTAATTTGGGTGTGTATCTCTTGCATTAGAAGAGATAATTTAATTTTCTTTTGTCACAAATATTTTTGTGACAGTGACACTTATTCATAAATGAGTTGCAAGAATTTATACAATCAAATGAGTTTTTTGAATTATTTGATTCTTAGGCAAAATCTTTATGATGATATGATTTTGTCAAAACATTAATTCTAACTAGTGTAATCGTATTTATTCTGGATTTTTCATGAATTTGATTTGAAATTTTATGAATCTATCACACCATAGTCAACAAATGATGGATGTTATATTCTAATTTATATTATAAGTGATAGGGGTGGTGAATATGATGCACCATTAAATGAATTTTGTGCACAACATGGCATTATTCACCAAACTACAACACTCTATTCTCCACAGCAAAATGGAATTGCTGAAAAGGAATAATAGAACCCTTAAATAATGTTGAATGTCATGTTACTAAGTTCAGGCTTACCGCAGAACTTTGTGAGGGGAAGCAATATTGTCTGCTAATTATGTTCTTAACAAAATACCCTACAAGAAAACCAACAACACTCCTTATGAATTATGGAAAGGTCGACCACCTTCCTATAAATACTTAAAAGTGTGGGGGTGTTTGGAAAAAGTTAAAGTTCCTGTTCCGACAAAGACAAAGATAAGACCAAAACAGTGGATTATGTGTTTATTGGTTATGCTCAGAATAGTAGTGCATATCAGTTTCTGACTTATAAATCAGAAATACCTGATATAAATGTGAACACTATTATAGAGTCAATGAGTACTGTGTTTTTTAAACATGTCTTTCCTCACAAGAAATGACAGGAATTAAGTTCACAAAAAAGAACTTATGATTGTACACAAAGTCAAGAGACTAATGACAATCAAACACAAGAGATTAGTAATAGTCTCGACCAGGAGGATTTAATTGATGATGAACCAAGACGAAGTAAGAGAGTAAGAACATCAAAATCATTTGGTCTAGATTTTTCTGACATACCTGTTAGAAAATGAACCTCAAAGCTTTAAGGACGCAATGACAGGTCTTGAAGCACCTTTGTGGAAAGAGGTTGTTAATAATGAAATTGAATCCATTATGCAAAATCATACTTGGGAATTGGTGGATCTTCTACCCGGTTCTAAACCTCTTGGATATAAATGGATATTCAAGATAAAAATGAAAGTAGATGGTTTAATAGATAAGTATAAAACAAGACTTGGGGTAAAAAATTACAGACAAAAGGAAGGTCTGGACTATTTTGACACATATTCTCCTGTGACAAGAATAACATCCATCTGTGTACTTATTGCCATAGTAGTGTTGTATAAATTAGAGATGCATCAAATGGATGTTAAGACAGCTTTCTTAAATGATGATCTAAATGAAGAGATCTATATGGAGCAACCCGAAGGGGTTGTAGTGCTAGGGCAAAAAAAGAAAGTTTGTCGGCTTTAAAATCTCCTTATGGATTAAAACAAGCGCCTAAGTAATGGCATGAAAAATTTGATCATGCTATGCTTACTAACGGGTTTAAAATAAACGAATGTGACAAGTGCGTCTATGTTAAAAACATTGACAAATGTTATGTCATCGTTTGTTTTTATGTGGATGACATGCTTATTATTGGAAGCAGTCAAAATATGATCAAATCAACTAAGCAAATGCTGAACAAAATATTTGATATAAAAGATATGGAGGTCGCAGATATGGGGTTGGGCGCGGGTGCGTGGTGTTGGGTTGGGCTTGTCCGACCCAATACCTATCTTTTTGGGCAAAAAATATTTGAATTTATTTTTTATTTGTTGGAAAATAAATTCTGACTGTTTGAATTTAAATTTCAGTTGGAAAATTCAAATTCAATTCTTGCACATTTTCACGGTTTCTGTACAAACAAATTCGAAATTTTGTACAGATTCTAAACTGTTCAAATATAGTTTTTTATTTGTTCAAATTCAAACCCAAAAATAGTTTAATATCTGTTTAAAATTCAAACAAAACATGTACTATACCTATTGAATTCAAATTAAAAAGTCACCATTACACCTATAAATAGACAAGTCCTTAATTTGGATTTTTTACTCTAATTTTCGTCCAAAAAATTATGCAATTACTCTTTGTATTTTGCTGCATTATTTTCTTATGAGAAAGTGTATAAACACAAAGTGTGTTCGTTGTGCAAACAATTTGTAGTGCTGCTATTGTTTGTTATTGATCATTTTATCCTGGGAGATAGATGTCCACAATCTGAAAGTACCGTGGAGAAGACGAATCTGTCTTAAGGACACAGTGTTAAACACTGGACTTAATCAAAAATTTGTTCAAAAAATTAATTTGGTAAGTAGTTAATTTATTTTCTGTTTTATTATTTTCCTGTTTCAAATTTTTATTTTGTTTTAGTAACAAAATAAAAATCTGTTTTTATTTATTTATTTTATATTTTGGTTTGATTTTTGTAATCAAACAATCTCTCCCATTTCCTTTATTTCTTTTGTATTTCATTTGTTGTTAAGTATACAAACAGAATATATTTTTAAATACAATGAAGATTATCCAACAATTATTAATGTAATAAACCCTAACATAACAGTGGTATCAAATTTTAGATTATAAAAGAATACTGTGGTGGATAATAACAATGGTGATGACCATGATGAATATGATGTCAAATTTTAGTTTATAAAAGGGTAAATTACACTGACACCCTCTGAGGTTAATGTTTATTATAGTTCCCCTCTCACCTGTTGAAAATTACATCTCTCCCCTGAGATTTAAATTTTCATTACAGATTCTCCCCTCAGCAATTTAATTTTTTTAAATACAAATTTTGCCCTCAATGGGTAAATTACATTGACACCCCTCACATTTTAGAAATTACAATCCCCTCCCAAAGGTTTAAAGTAGCATTACCAATTGCTCCCTCGGTTAGTGTTAGTTGGAAAAAAAAAAATTCATTGAAAAAAAAAATTAATTGGGAAAAAAATTCATTGAAAAAAAAAATTAATTGGGAAAAAAATTCATTGAAAAAAAAAATTAATTGGGAAAAAAGTTATTTGAAAAAAAAATAAATTGAAAAAAAATTTTCTTAGTAAAATTTTTAAATTTCTGTTTAAAAATCAATATAAACTCATTTTTTGAATTTACATTTTTTCCTCAAATTTACAAACTGAAACAACCGTTTATAAACCAAAAAAATTATCAAACAAGTTTTTATGACAGTTTTTAAAATTTTTATAAATATAAATTGAAAACTGAAAACGAAATGGTTACCAAACAGGATTCAGATGGTAAAAATGTCGTAAAATTAACAAATAATTAAATAAGTTACCAACGTAAGAAATGACTTATCAAAAGATTCTTAGGCTATGTATGGTTTGATTTTTAGAAATTATTTTTAAAAATTAAAAATTAATCTGGTTAAGAAATAAAAAATAAAAAATAATTATCATTTTTATATAATTTTTATCTTTCGAGTGGTTAGAAATAATTTTTTACAAATTAAATTGAAACAGTCATACATATATATATAACTTGCCCAAAAGTTAATATGATAATTATTTTTTACCCTTAAATGATAATTATTTTTAATTTTTTATTTCTTAACCAAATTAATTTTTAATTTTTAATTTTAAAAAAAAATTCTAAAAATCAAACCATACATAGCCTAAGAATCATTTGATAAGTTATTTTTTTCGTTCGTAACTTATTTAATTATTTGTTAATTTTACGACATTTTTACCATCTGAGGCCTATTTAGTAACTATTTCGTTTTCAGTTTTCAATTTATATGTACAAAATTTTAAAACCTGTCATAAAAACTTATTTGATAATTTTTTTAGTTTATAAATGGTTGTCTCAGTTTGTAAATTTGAGAGAAAAACGTAAATTCAAAAAATGATTTTACGTTGGGTTTTAAACAAAAATTTAAAAATTTTACTAACAAATTTTTTTTTCAATTATTTTTTTTTTCAAATAATTTTTTTTTCAATTATTTTTTTTCAAATAATTTTTTTTCCAATGAATTTTTTTTCCAACTAATACTAACTAAGAGGGCAATTGGTAATGCTACTTTATACCTTAGGGAGGGGATTGTAATTTCTAAAATCTGAGGGGTGTCAATGTAATTTACCCAATGAGGACAAAATTGGTATTTAAAAAAAATTAAATTGCTGAGAGTGGGATCTGTAATGAAACTTTAAACCTCAGGGGGAGATATAATTTTCAAAAGATGAGGGGGGAACTGTAATAAATATAAATCTTAGGGGTTGTCAGTGTAATTTACCCTTTATAAAAATAATACTATGGCTATACTCGGTCTTGTTTGTGGAGTATATATTTTAGTTAAAAAGTTAAAAAAATATTATAAGTTATCATATTATTATTTTTATTTTTTTACATTTTTTTTTTATAAAAAATCAAAAAAATATTAAAATAACGTATTATAACTAACAAAAAAAGTACCGTGGGTGGTTGATAATAATTTTGACGATGAAACCACGATGATAACGATGTCAAATTCTTGTTTATAAAGATGACACTGTGGCTGATAATAAGATGATGACTCTGTCAAATTTTAGTTCTATAAAATAAAAACTTATATATCTTAGAAAAAGACTATTAACAGAATCAGTAATACCATTTAGTCTCACCAATTTACATGTGTACTAGCGGCTATCCTATCCGTGATAACAATAGAACCGATTGGTCCTGTTTTGATTTGAATTAGGTTGTTTGCGCACTGTTGTGCCCTTTCCTTTGATGGGTATCACAATTTGTGAGGATGACAAACTATTATGGATTTATCCCTTAAACAAATGTCGTGTTCTTTATATTCAAAAGTGACACATTTTAAATTCAAGAGTCATGTCTTTTTGTTTAGGGCTCTTTTTTGATAAATCCCATTTATAACTCTTTTGTTCCATAAAACCCAAACTATTTCTGAATATTCCATTAGGTCCATTCTTTGTAAAAGGACGAAACAACCCTCTCCGCCTCTCTCGCGTGTAACCGATTCTGCAAAACCCATTCCTATTCCAACTATTCAATCCACAAAATTTCCAAAACAAAAACTCAATCCACGAAACGATACTCACATCGCCTCCAGTAACCCTAGATTCACATCGCCTCACCAACGTCCTCGTCGTCCACCGTCGACCGTCGACCCCAGATTCCTCTTCATCTCACCGCTGCGAAGGTTTACATCGGAAGGAGGCTGCTTCGTCGTTCGAAAATTCCTATCGTCCCATTGAGTTTATTTCATCAACTGATTGTGATCCATACCCACCAACCATGACGAACAAAAGTAAGAAATACCATTCCACCTTCTGCTTTTCAATCACCTTCTGTATACATCCATCTTCTGGTTTTCAGATTTGAATTTGTAAATATAGATGTTTTCAGAATTGATTCTGTAAAAATAGTTTTTCGGAATTGATTTTGTAAAAATAGATGATGTGAACATTCACATTAGGGTTGATTACTGGGTAAACTTACAGTAGTAGTAACTAATGTGAATATTCACAGCAGTGTATAATGATGTGAACATTCACATCAGTGTATAATGATGTGAATGTTCACATTACTGTCACTGTTGATGTTGTTCATTGTTGATCTCCACAGAACCCCCAAACTTCACTCAACAATGTGATGGAATGTGATGTAAATATTCACATTGGGACATCAATGTTGAACTTGTTTGTGTTATTGGGTTAATGTTTGGTGCTGTTGGTTCTCCCCTTTAATTTTTAGCAAATTATAACATAATGTGATCACCCATGTAAACATTCACATTGCCCAGTAACTGTTGTCGTTTTCGGAATTTACTTTGCAAACATGGATGATGTGAACATTCACATTAGTGTTTATTAATTTCAGAACCCCCAAACTTCAATCAACAATGTGATGGAATGTCATGTAAATATTCACATTGGGACATCAATGTTGGACTTGCTTGTGTTGTTGGGTTAATGTTTGGTGCTGTTAGTTCCCCCCTTTGATTCTTAGCAAATTATAACATAATGTGATCACCCATGTAAACATTCACATTGCCCAGTAGCTGTTATCGTTTTCGGAATTTACTTTGCAAACATGGATGATGTGAACATTCACATAGTGTTGATTAATGGGTAAACTTATAGCAGTAGACACTGATGTGAACATTTACATCATGTGAATGTTCACATTAATGTCAAAACCCCCAAACTTCACTCAACAATGTGACATCAATATTGGACTTGTTTGTGTTGTTGGGTTAATGTTTGGTGCTGTTGGTTCCCCCCTTTGATTTTTAGCAAATTATAACATAATGTGATCACCCATGTAAACATTCACATTGCCCAGTAGCTGTTGTCATTTTCGGAATTTATTTTGCAAACATGGATGATGTGAACATTCACATTAGTGTTGATTAATGGGTAAACTTACAGCAGTAGACACTGATGTGAACATTCACATCATCTGAATGTCCACATTAATGTCAGAACCCCCAAACTTCACTCAACAATGTAATGAAATGTGATGAAAATATTCATATTGTGACATCAATGTGCAACTTGTTTTGTGTTGTTGGGTTAATGTTTGGTGCTGTTGGTTCCCCCCTTTGATTTTTAGCAAATTATAACATAATGTGATCACCCATGTAAACATTCACATTGCCCAGCAGCTGTTGTCGTTTTCGGAATTTATTTTGCAAACATGGATGATGTGAACATTCACATTAGTGTTGATTAATGGGTAAACTTACAGCAGTAGACACTGATGTGAACATTCACATCATCTGAATGTCCACATTAATGTCAGAACCCCCAAACTTCACTGAACAATGTAATGAAATGTGATGAAAATATTCATATTGTGACATCAATGTGCAACTTGTTTGTGTTGTTGGGTTAATGTTTAGTGCTGTTGGTTCCCCCCTTTGATTTTTAGCAAATTATAACATAATGTGATCACCCATGTAAACATTTACATTGCCCAGTAACTGTTGTCGTTTTCGGAATTTATTTTGCAAACATGGATGATGTGAAATTTCATTGTTGGCAGAGGGACTACATCACAGCTTTGAAATTTCATTATTGGTAGAGGGACTACATCATAGCTTTGGTGCACAACATTGGACCATCATCACCATTATGGACCAACTTATCAAGCCAAAATACTTCAGAAACAATCATATCAGTGAACATCTGTCCTCAGCAAGCATCAAATTCGTAAGCCTAAAATCGATTTATACATATGTTCCACAACCATTACCCACCTACATTTCAAAAGCTAACAATAAGTTTGCATTTTCAGGGTGGATTGCGGGCCTGCAGTTTGTTACATTATGAGGGCGCATGTATACCGTGAAGACATTGTTGCCAGCCTAGGTCGCTATGAATGGTGTCAAATAAGAGACTCATTAGTACACCTTTTTTTGAACCACAGAAAGACAGTGCAATGTGAAAACCTATAGGTGGGGGTTGTCCACCTATCACTGTTATCCAAATCTGTTATCCACATTGAAGACAATTTAGTGTCAATATATTTTTCATAGTGGAGCAGACTAGCTTATTTGTAAATCAAATCTATATCACTGCTTGTACAGATATTTTTAAGTCAATATATATATACATTTTCAGGCCTATTTTGCGTTGGTCATGCACATTGAGGTTGTATTTTTTTTTTTTTTTTTGGATACACATGACATGATGTGAATGTTCACATCACAGAATGATCATACACTTTCTTCTGTTTTAAACCATACTACATGGATGTGAATATTGCTGAAAGTGTTCATGTAACACAATATGACAGGTGTGAGTATGATATTTCTTAACACAAGTCAATATTCACATCTAATAATTTGATTATGTGAATGGCAACAATGATGTCATGAATATGCACATCTTATGAGTTGATGATATGAATGGTTACATTGATGTAAACATTCATGCCATCTACTTTGATGCTGTTAACAGTAACAACAATATGAACATTCCCACCACAGAAATGTTTGAAAGTTCAACAATGTGAACATTCACATCATGTGTGAATGTTAACATGATGCATTCATCCAAAACACAACCAACATAAATGTCAGATTGGTACCTTACAAAAGTGAAAATAAAACACAAATCAAATACTAATGCATTATTATTTTTGCCAACGCAACGTAATCTTATTGCAACCCAATGTTTGCCAATACAACACAATCTTATTTCAAAAATGAATATAAGAATCCAATGTAAAATACAATGTTGAAATGAAAAAGGTACATCCTATAAGAATCCACACGCAGCAATCCCGAGCTACTTGACTGACCAATATCACTTTTCAACTCAACCACAACTTCTACATGTTGTACCCCCATTGATTTAGCAAGCAGTAACATGTTCTGAAATTCTTCCTCATTCTCCAAATCACACCTATTAATCCCAGGTAATTTACAAAACAATGAAATAGAACCAGCAGACAACTCCCCCAATTTTTCACACAAACTGTCCACCAAACGCGAATAAGACAATGCGCGGGCAGCATTTATTACAGTGGTACTGCAACCATATGTACACACCAACATCATAAAGCTATCCATCTCTTGTAAAAACAAAACAATACAACAATTCACAATAATCCAAACCGATATGAATATTCACATTGTGCGAAAATTATAGAACATCCAAACCGATATGAATATTCACATTGATACATATACGCTGAATTATATCACCCACACAAAGCCTCATTAAGCAAACATCAAAGTAAAGTGAGAACATTCACATTCTTCACATGATATGAACACGATGTAAACATTTACATTGACACATATACTCTGAATCATAGAAGATCCACATTCATCACTAATCTCATGACCTCCCATCCACAGGACCATGATGTAAACATTCACATTGATCCATATACTCTCAATTATATCACTCACACAGAGCTTCATTAAGCAAAACTTAAAGTAAAATGCAAACATCGACATCCTTCACGTAATGCTAACACGATGTAAACATTCACATTGTTCCACATACTCTGAATTATAGAGGATCCACATTCATCACTAATCTGATGACCTCCCCTCCACAGGACCACGATGTAAACATTTACATTGATCCATATACTCACAATTATATCACTCAGACAGAGCCTCATTAATCAAACATCAAAGTAAAATGCAAACATCCACATTCTTCACGTAATACTAACATGATGTAAACATTCACATTGTTCAATATACTCTGAATTAAATCACTCACACAGAGCCTCATTATGCATACATCAAAGTAAAAGGAATATTATAACATTCAACATATATCTGAATGACCTCCCCTCCAATGACCACGTATGATGCATGTAATTGAAAAAACAGAGCATCCGATCCATATCAATCCAAGAACAAAGCATCTGATCCATCCTACAAATCAAAACATAAAGTGAACATGTATTCATAACCAAAATGATACTAACCTTAATCATGCAATCCTACAGTCGTCCAGAAACTCAAAAACAACTGCTTTGAGGCAGTTATACTTCAGAAAATGACAGAACCGAACACCTTCAAAATCGTCGTTTTCACTTGAAAATCACCGAACCAGACTACAACAGCAACAATCGAACCCTAGCACATCAACGCCTCAGAACGATAGAACGACAACATGCAAGATAGAAACGTATTGATTTGAATTAGAAATATAGAAACTGTCAAAACTGAATCACGAAATCACAGGAACGTGTGTTACGTATTAACACACTGTGTATATATATATAAGGGCATAATAGTCCATGTATAAATATAAAATTAGAAAAATGGACTTTATGGAATAAAAAGAAAACTATATGAGACTAATTAGGTTATAATTTTTCTTTGTGGACTTATTGGGATAAAACATCTCTAGATGGGATTTATTAATAAAAAACCCTTTTGTTTAAACTCAATGGTTACACCTTTTAATTTAAATAAAAAAGTCAGATCTCTTTAATAAATTATATAATTATATTATATATTTAAATATATATGAATATATTATAAAAAAGTACCAACAAGACTTGGCTTGTATCTGAATATTACAAAGAAAAAGCTTCGTTACTTCTATTTTTCTTTCAGGTCCAACCTACCCTCATCTTTTGATTAATTTAAATAAAAAAGTCAGATCTCTTTAATAAATTATATAATTATATTATATATTTAAATATATATAAATATATTATAAAAAAAGTACCAACAAGACTTGGCTTGTATCTGAATATTGCAAAGAAAAAGCTTCGTTACTACTATTTTTCTTTCAGGTCCAACCTACCCTCATCTTTTGATTAAATTTCCATTTTAAAGAAAATAAGGCCTAGTTTGACATACACAAAAAAATATAAAAAGTTAAAAAATTATTAAAAAAGTAAAAAAATTATCACTATTCACCAAATATATATATATATATAATCCCTTTACACAGGCCAAGTCATGCGGGTGCACAAAAAAATTTGCACAGGATGGTGTTGTTCAGCCTGTAGGGGCCCATCACAGGTCCTGTTTTAATAATCTGTACCGTTCAATATATAAAACTGGTCAAGTACTATGTGTCTATAAAAAATCATGTTGATCGGATATCGATAACTATATGATCAAATCAGTTTTGTAAAAAAAAAAATGGACGGTGAAGAAATTAACGGTTGACAAAAAAATAATCTGATTAGATAGCTATCGATATCCGATCAACATGATTTTTTACAGGCATATAATAATCGACGAGTTCTACACATTGAACGGTTCCGATTATCAAAACGAGACTTGGGGTGGGCCCCCACGGGCCAAATAGCACCGTCCAGTCCGAACTCGGACTGTATGCAATCTGCTCCTATACTTGTTTCCTCCCACCGTCTGGCTTCCTGAACAATCTAAGTCAGTAGGCAATTCATTATAGTAGGGGTAAAATGGCAATGTTGCTATTTTATACAATATTTTAATACACATTTTTTCGTAAAAAGTCAAAAAATTATCCCAAACAACCATCTTTTTTTTCCTCTATTTTTTGGTCTAAAAAGTCAAAAAGTGTATTTATTTATAACATCCGAAATAATAAGAGTAAAAGGTGAATAAAATATTTTTCTTACATTTCATTTATTTATTTATTTTAAAAGTATTGTTATTCAGAAATTTTTAGATTCAATAATGTGTCAACAAAATGATTGGTTGATAATTAAATATTCTCTAATTATAAATCAATCATCTTTTTAACATATCACTTGTTTTAGAAAATAAATTTAAAAAATAAACTTGTATATCAAATTACTTATTTTAAATCTCTACCTAATCACTGCTTAAATATTTATTTGTTTGGTAACTTTTAAATTTTCTGAAGACCGGCACAAATGTTAATGGTTGGCCTCCACAGTTTTTATTCAACTAAGGTTGTATTTATTTATGAGAGAGTTACGGATAAATCCCAAAATGTGAACAGGGGATCTAGATAGTCCTAAAAGATATTTCTTAGTCTAATTGGTCCTACTTCATGTGTGTTTACTAGAGTGCCCTCGTCATGAACGTGAGGGGGCTATGGGCCGTTGTTATCTGTATGAGGTGGGACGTGTTTGGGTGTCACGTTGGCAAAAGGGCTATAGTAGATTCTATTAGTTGGGACGTGTGTGACAGTATGTCATCCTAATAGATTATTTCCGCCCGACCCGTTACTTGTGCCCGTTTGTGTATTATGGAATCCCCAATTGAATCACTCAATTTTCAGAACATGACTGTCGTCGAATCCTATAATCTTGCTCTTGCCGTTGGTTTGATCCTGTTTTGAAATACTGTGTGCATCTGTGAGATTTGGTCCTTTTTATTTGGGTGACGTAGGTGATGATTACGATTGTGTTGTTGGTAGGTGGGCGTTGGAGTTTGGGGTTTGGTGGCTGGAGATGACATTTTAGGATTTACAGTATGCGACGATTGGGGCTGATGGTGTGCCGACAGTGGGGTGACGTAACGAATTTCTAACCCTGTGATAACGACTCACAATCGTAAGTTTTCCTTTTTGAATCCGTATGTTGGTAGTGAAGTATAATGGCAGGGTGTCAATGTGCATATATGTTGTAGATAATAGTTTATGAGTCAGATTGTAGCATTGTGAGCCAAGCGTATGTGTGTGTGGTGTGTGAATGTCGTCTGGGTTGGTTGTTTGTTACCCTGTGTGTGTGAGAATAGTTGTGGTCTGTTCGTAAGTGTGGGTTTTGGGTGTGTGGACTGATGAATGCCCTTTGTGATGTTGGTTGTGTGATTGTTGTGCGACTGTGTGTGGACACAAATGTGTATGTGTACGTGTACAAAAGGTATTAGAAGGTAAATGTTGGGCCCCCCGCCCCATGCCCCACTCAATATTTTAAGCTGTAATATGGGTCGAATCTGAATGGCAGTCATGCGTCACACATGTTGTACTAATATTGATTCATAAGTAATTTAATGTGTGTTGGGTGTGTGCTGTTGTTTATATAAATTGGGATTGTCCCATTGTGTGCCTACCTGTATAAAGGCAGAATTTGTTGGCAATCGGACATAGGAAATCTATAGAAAATTCATGAAATTTTTCCCAATGTTTCATGTAGTTATATTCTTTTTATTTGATGGATTAGAAAAATTCAAAGGTATTCGGGATCTGATTTCGTTCATGCATAACATAATCAGACATCAATCTTTAGGCTGAGCTTTATTGTATCTTGGAGGCAGATTTGCGAGTAACCCGGTAGACATCATATTTGACAGAATTGGTGGGAGCAAATATTAAAAAAAAAAAAATGATGTGGTAACGCACCTTGGAATAATATTTTTTGTTTTATCTCTTTCCACCTCATTTACCAAATTTGTACCAAGAAGTCATCCATAGTATACCATTTTATTTATTTTTTGTATTTGTCAAAGTCACATATCAGAGATCGCTTTGTTTGGTAATATTGTTATTCAAGGCTAGACGTGCGAGTTTGTTTCCTCAGTATCTATGTTTGCTTTAAACGTATGTGTTTCAGAAATCCTTTCACCTTGCTTGTTTCTACTTTTTAAAAAATTCTACTTTCTTATTTTTTATGTTTTTTTTGTTTTTATTGAATTTTTTTTAATATTTTAAGTAATTTTTTTACTTTTTAGACACATTTAACATAAATACACCTAAAAAGTAAAAAAATTATAAAAAAAATCTTTTAAACATTCACTAAATACCAAAAATACAAAAAAAAATACAAGAATTCAGTACATTTTTTATATTTTTATGTATTTATTAATTTTTTAAAATATTTTTTTCACAAATTTTTTACTTTTTAGATAAATCTAAATAAGGTGCATCTAAAAAAGTAAAAAAAATATTTAAAATTTAAAAAATATTCACTAAAAATAAAAAATAAAACACGAAAACCAAAAAAGACAATTTTCAAAAAATTTAATCCAGAAAACTCAAACTAAACACACTGTTTGATTTTATTTAGATGATGAATTTGAGTAATTTTTTTCCTTTTTCTTTCTAAAAATATACCCTTTAGATACTTGTGCGGAATTTTAATTTTGGATCTGCATGATTTGTTTGTTTGATTGTTTTTTTTTCCTTCTCCCAACAAATAATTTGCTCAAATACAATTTTATCTTTATTTTATTTTATGTTATTTCAATTTCTGTGTAGGTCAATAAATAAAAACTCTGTTGTTGCATATGTAACAAACCAATTGATGGATTCGGATTCTTTATAGGCGCGCGCGTAAACACCGACTTTTCAATCATTTGCGAAAAATTCTTGTGTACTCCATACACTTTAAGGGTGTCATTGGGAAGCACGAAAAAAAAAAAAAATTAACTTTTTAATTTTTTATCTATTTTGGATCATATTATTTTTCATAATTTTTTATTCATAAATGACAAAATAGACTAAAAAAAGTCAAAAGTCAATTTTTTACGGACTTTTCAAAACACTCCCAAAAGGTAAAAAGGTTCTGGTTATTTATATATCATTTTTGGATTTGATTAATGAGTTTTTTAAAGGCATTGATTAACAATATTTAAATTAATTTGCCCCTCTTAGGTCCTCTTCACAAACCCCGCTACCTCCTCAACCTTCACTCCTTCGTTGCGCTCTCTCTCAAACATACACAGTATCACTCACTCTGCCTATCTATCTATATCTCTCTCTCTCTCTTCCTCTCCCTCTCTTTGTGACTCTTTCTTTCTCTGTTGCGTTCTTTTTCTATGTGTCGAAAGATGTAACAGAAGCGCGGAGGGCTAGAGGGGGAGGGCATTTGAGGTGAGGTGTGTCGAGGGGGGCTGGGAAGGGGACATGGGAGGTGGGGTTGGTAAGTAGGGTGGGCGTTATTGTGAAGAGACTGCAAAATAAAGGTGGTACTAGGGGTAGGGGTCCAAAGAAAGGAAATGTATAATTGAGATTATAGTGGTTATTAAAATAAAGAAGGATAAGATCAAATTTGGTGAGTGCGAAGTTCAAAGAAATACTATTAAAATAAATAACGACACTCATTTACTCATTTTGATTTTCTTGACTACTTATGCAAAATTTTAAAAATATCTCTCATTCAATTATTGATTTTGAACAAGGTGGATAAAAAAAAATTAAAGAGTAAGATTGAGGATCAAATTAAAAAAATTAGAAATTAAAATATAACATATTGAATGTATTGGTGATTATTAATGTAATAAACCTAACATAACAGTGGTATCAAATTTTAGTTTATAAAAGAATATTGTGGTTGGATGAGTTGTCGAGAAATATTCAGGATGATGTGTTATGTTGTATAATTTTACAGATGATATCGTGTTAGTGGATAAGAGTAGAGAAGGAGTTAACACTGAGTTGGAGATTTGAAAAAAAAAAAAAAAACACTTGAATCTAAAAGATTTAAGATAAGCAGAATTAAGACAGAGTAAATGGAGTGCAATTTTAATAACAGTGACAATGAAAGCAGAAGAGAAGTGAAAATTGAGAATTAAGTACTATCTAAGAGTGAACATTTTTGTTATTTAGGATCGATTATCACAACGGTTAGGAAGATTAGAGCGGATGTGGTCTATAGAATTACGGCAGGATAGTTTAAGTGGAGAAGCGCGTTTTGGGGTACTGTGCAATAAACGAGTACCCACTAGACTAAAAACAAAGTTCTATAAACGGCTATTAGAAAGTGATATTGTATGTGTTAGATTGGTAGAGAAAGAAAAAGAGAGAGACTGAATGAATGTATATTCAATATCTGTTGGTTACAAGAGTGATTCTCATTTATAGAGAAGAGCACCGAAAGGAGAAGACAAAAACATAATGAAAGCTATGCATAATAATGAAAGTGTGGTAGTGGTGTTTTCCCTTTACAGCATACATAGGTCTTTACAGCATATATAGCATATATCTAATTATATATTAACAGCTATCTAATGTATATTATATATTAACAGCCCCCCGCAAACTCAAGGAGGGTAGGCATCCACCAAGTTGAGTTTGGAAACAAGATCACTGAAGCGCCCAGGAGGATGAGCCTTGGTGAAAATATCAGCAGGTTGATCGATAGAAACAATAGGGAGAAGATGAACAGTACCACGTGTAACATGCTGTCGAATGAAATGACAATCAATCTCAATATGCTTGGTGCGATCATGAAAAACATCATTGTGAGCAATCTGAATGGCACTCTGATTGTTACAATAGAGAGAGGTAGCGCTAGAAGAGAAAACACCCATATCAGTAAAGAGCCAGCGAAGCCAGAGAAGTTCCTAAGTAGTATCAGTAAGAGCGCGGTATTCAGCTTCGGTACTAGAGCGGGCAGTGAGGGATTGTTTCTTGCTACGCCAAGTAAGAAGAGAATCCCCTAAGAAGAAACAGAATCCTGTGGTGGAGCGTCGATCCGTAGGATCCCCAGTCCAATCAGCATCAAAAAAGGCACGCAGTTCAAGAGATGAGGAAGCAGAGTAGTGAAGGCCATGGAACAGAGTGCTTTTGAGGTAGTGAAGGATGCGAAGTAGAGCAGTATAGTGGGGGGTGCGAGGCGTTGACATGTGCTGACTAACAATGTGAACAACATAGGCAATGTCAGGACGAGTCACTGTGAGATAGACAAGACTACTGACGAGCTGGCGATAAAGAGTAGCATCAGAGAGGAGATCTCCATCGAGAGAAGTGAGACGAATCTGAGGATCAACTGGAGTAGAGGTAGTTTTGCAATCGGTAAGACCACCACGAGCCAAAATATCAGATGCATATTTGGCCTGTGACAAATAGGAACCAGTAGAATCATGGGAGACTTCAAGGCCCAAGAAGTAGTTAAGAGTACCAAGGTCCTTCATCTCAAACTGACGGTGGAGAAAACGTTTGAGGTGTAGAATACCACCTGCATCATTACCAGTGATAATCATATCATCTACATAAAGAAGGAGAAGAGCAGTACCCTGAAGAGTAGTCCGTAGAAATAAAGCAGAATCATAGGAGCTAGAGGTGAACCCGAAGTCATGAATGGTAGAGCTGAACTTAGCAAACCAAGCGCGGGGTGCCTGCTTGAGACCATAGATGACACGCTGTAGTTTACAAACCTGATGAGTGGGATAAGTAGACCCAGGTGGAGGTTGCATGTAGACCTCCTCAAGAAGATTACCGTTAAGGAAGGCATTCTTGACATCTATCTGAAAAAGGTCCCAGTGGCGAGCAGCAGCAACAGCAAGCAAACTGCAAACAGAGGTAAGTCGAGCAACAGGGGAGAAGGTCTCCTCATAATCAATGCCATATTCCTGATTGAAACCCTTGGCAACAAGACGAGCTTTGTAGCACTCGATAGAATCATCAGAATGAGTCTTGATTTTGTAGACCCATTTGTAGCCAATTGCAGACTTGCCAGGAGGAAGATCAACAACATCCCAAGTATGAGTTTTGTCCAAAGCCTAAAGTTCATCAGTCATAGCTTGCTGCCAAAGAGGATTAGTACAAGCCTCATGATAGAAGGTAGGTTCATAAGTAGAAAAGGCAGCAGACCAACAATATAATCACGAAGATGAATAGGTGGTTGAGTTACCCAGTGTGGCCGACCCGTGGGAGGATCAATAGGAGAAGCTGGCGAAGAAGGAGGAGACGGACTAGAAGGTGCAAGGAGAGATGGACCATCAGAGAGAGTAGGCTGGCTGGGATCGGGGATCAACAAGGGCGTCTCGATGTTGGAGGAACCTGTATCAAAGTTATCAGAGAAGAGATTGAGGGAAGGATTAGTAAAGATGACCGGAGTGGAGAGTGCGGGTAAATGAAAAGAGGAGAGAGAGGAAAACATTTTGTGCTCCCAGAAAACTACATGGCGGGAGATACGAAGACGCTTAGAGAGAGGATCCCAACAGCGAAAACCTTTATGTTCAATCCCATATCCCAAAAAGCAGCAAAGACGAGAACGAGGTTCAAGCTTGGTATGTTCATGGGATTGAAGCAAAACAAAGCAGGCAGAGCCAAAAACCCGAAGATTGGTGTATGGATGGGGAGTGCCATGTAGACGTTCAAAAGGAGTTTGATTATGAATGACAGGGGAAGGAACACAATTGATAGTGTACACAACAGTAAGGGCAGCTTCCCCCCAAAAGTTTTAAGGGTAGGAAGACGAGAGAAGGAGAGCACGAGTAGTGTCAAGAATGTGCCTATGTTTCCGTTCAGTACGTCCATTTTGTTGGGACATGCCAGCACAGGAACGATGAGGTTGAGTACCATGACTCTGAAGAAAGGAAAGGAAATCGGTATCCCGATATTCCATAGCATTGTCAGAATGAAAAATTTTAATGGTTTTGGAAAATTGAGTGTGGACCATTTTGGCAAAGTTATAATAAAGATGTTTAAGTTCAGACCGAGTTTTCATTAGAAAAAGCCAAGTAAAGCGGGAATAATCATCAATAAAAATAACAAAATAACGAGATCCCCCCATGGTAGTAGTAGGGGATGGGCCCCAAATATCCGAATGTATGAGATCAAAAGGAGCACGAGAAACAGAAGTACTTTTATTGAAAGATAAAGCAGGTTGTTTGGCAAGTTGACAGGGTATACAATCAAAAGTATCTTGAAGTACATGACTCAATTGACCACTAAAAACCAAAGACTTTAAGCGACTAACAGAAAGATGTCCTAAGTGACAAGGCCAAAGATGAAAAGGAGATAAAAGGAAGTAGATGCAGGAGCAGCGATCTGTGGGGAGTCCGGACATGAAGTTGAATGAGTTCATAGAGACGTCCATGCTTACGGCCGATCCTAATAGTCTATCCTGTCTGAGGGTCCTGTACCAAACAACCATTAGCAGAAAATTGGACGGTTAGACCAAGCTCACATAATTGACTAATAGAGATAAGGTTTAAGGTTACAGCAGGGATATGATAAACTTGAAGTAAAGATAACTGAGAGGTGGAAACAGTTCCAATATGACTGACAGACATGAGAGAACTATCAGCAGTATGAATTGAGGGAAGATGAGTAGAGGGAGAGATGTAGGAGAATATACTAGAGCTATAAGTCATATGATTACAACAACCAGAGTCAAAATACCAAGAAGAGTTACCTGGAGTCACAGACAAAGCAGTAGGAGGAGGTGTACCAGAGGTGGAGAGAAGCTGTTTGAACATGGCCTCAACATCAGTTTGAGAAAAAACAGGGGCAGACAGAGCTGGAGACTCAGAGAAATCCTCAGAGGCAGTAGCAGCAGTGCGATTAGACTGACGATGAGAGCTTCCCCTAGAAGAGCCACCGCGAGAGGAGTGGCTAGTGGAAGATGATCAGGATGGATTGAGAAAACAATCTTACTGCAGATGACCAGGACCAAGTTTGTTGCAATATCGGCAGGTTCGGACAGGGCAATGAACCAAAATATGAGTAAAAGGAAGGCCCCGATTCTGACAATAGAGGCAAGCAGTGGACCGTTGGGTCGGTGAGGGCCGTGATTGAGGAATGGCAAGAACAGAGTCCACATTATGAGTCTGGAGAGTACCAAGATGAGTCTCCTCAGATAATAGCTCAGAAATAGCCTGTTCAAGAGTGGGCAATGGATGGCGATGAAGAAGAGAGGCACTCACGGGCTCAAGAGAGGGAGTAAGAGCCATGAGAAAGTGGACCAACCGCTGTTGATTGTGATAGGTAGTGAATAAGGCAGCGTCTTCTTGGTGAGGCCATGACGGTTCTGAGAGAGTAAGCTGGTCCCAAACAGAATACATTTGTGCAAGAAAGTCATTAATGGACTGACTTGATTCTTGCCGCATGCGACGAAGTTGACTCTGAAGTTGATATTGATTGGCAAGACTGGTAGTCTGGTATCGATCTCTCAAAAAATCCCAAATGTCTTTAGCAGGATTGGAGACAGAGTCCAGTTGAAAGCAGCCAAACTGAAGACTTATAGACGAAATAGAGGTATTCTGAAGCCAAGTAATAATCTGGTAGTTTTTACTGTCCCAGTCTTCGAGTCGGTCTGTATAGGTGGCAGTAGATTCTTCGGTCCCTTTCACCGGTTTGGTCACATCTCCGGTGATAATACGCCAAAGTTTTCGGCCTTTAAGGAAGGAGGAGATGGCTTGGGCCCACAATACATAATTGGAACCATTAAGAAGAATCGAAATGGGATGGGAGGCATCATGGCAATCCATAGTGAAAGTGGAGTAGGACTAAAGATATAGAGGAGCAAGCCTGTAGGAGCAAAATTTGGTAAAACAGAGCGTACCAGTGAGTTCGGAAGGTCGAAAATAGCTGGAAAAGGGGCTGCTGACGTTAGCAGATGGCCGAATGATGTCAGCGGCGCACAATAGCAGCCAGAGGGGCGGTGCACAATAGCAGGGGTGGCGGGCGGCGTATGATAGCCAAACGGCGCACGCGCTGCGTAAGGGAGCTGAATGGCGCACGCAGGCGCACGATAGCAAAACGGCGTACGCAGGGCGCACAGCAGTAGGCGCGGCGTATGCAAAGGCTAGGGCTGACGTGAGCACACAACGAAAGGCGCGTGAGAGCTCGTGTGAGAGTGACGGCGGAAGCAGAGACGCGCCGAACATGAAGTGGCGCGTGAGGGCGCGTGACGGCGTTTCTGGTGACGTGGGTGGTACTGTTGGAATTGTGAGGAAATTCCGAACAAGTTGGTAGGAATATACAACGGTTTGGAAATAGTTCTGTAGTGCCACTGTGTACGGGACTAAGAACACTGAGAAAATAAACTCAGCTCTGATACCATGTTAGATTAGTAGAGAGAGAGAAAAAGAGAGAGACTGAATGAATGTATATTCAATATCTGTTGGTTACAAGAGTGATTCTCATTTATAGAGAAGAGCACCGAAAGGAGAAGACAAAAGCATAATGAAAGCTATGCATAATAATGAAAGTGTGGTGGTGGTGTTTTCCCTTTACAGCATACATAGGTCTTTACAGCATATATAGCATATATCTAATTATATACTAATATCTAATGTATATTATATATTAATAGTATGGAACAGAATGTTAGGTAACTAAGAAACAAAATGTAGATAAGATGAGTGTTGTTGAGATGAGAATGCTTGGTAAGACTAGAAAATGCAGAGTTAATAATGAATATATTCGAGAATGGGTAAGAGTAGTACTAATAGAAGATAAGTTGAGAGATAATAGATTGAGATGGTTTGGTTATATATAACGAAGACCAATAGAGACAGTAGTTGAATAATGTGATACAGTGACAGTAGATGGAAGTGTTAGAGGAAGGGGCAGACCTAGATTGATGTGGATTAGTTTAATAAATAGAGATATGAATCTCCTTAATTTGACTAACAATATGACCTTGGATAGAATCAAATGAAGAAGAATGGTTCATGTAACCGATCTTATTTGATGAGACTTAAGATTTGGTTTGATTCAATTTTATTTGATTTAAAAGAATACCGTGGTTGATAATAACAATGATGATGACCACGATGAATATGACGTCAAATTTTAGTTTAGAAAAATAATAACAAATTTAGCTTGCTTGATTTGAGTTTTCTGAATTTACTTTTTAAAAAATTAAAACTTTTTACTTTTTGTATTTTTTTGTTTTCATTGATTTTTAATATTTTGTAATTTTTTTAATTTTTAGATACATCTGACAGAAATACACTTTAAAAAGTATAATATTTGTGAAAAAAATCTTTAAAAAATTCACTAAATATCAAAAATACAAAAAAAATGAAAATTTAGTATAATTTTCGTATTCTTGTGTATTTATTGATTTTTTAAAATATTTTTTTATAAATATTTTACTTTTTAGATACATCTATGGTGCATCTAAAAAAATAAAAAAATGACTTAAAATTTTAAAAATATTCAATAAAAATAAAAATCTCAATTTAAAAAAAAATTGAATTTAAAAAATTGAAACCAAACGTGAATGATGTTATGAATAAATAAATAAAAAACGAATGACGTTGATGTCAAATTTTAGCTAATAAAAATAGTATCCTGGCCGATAATAATATTGACGATGAAACAACTAATAAGATAAGGATGTCAAATTTTAGTTTATAATAGTGTGGCTGATAATAGGACGATGACTGTGTCAAATTTTAGTTCTATAAGATAAAAACTTATATAACCTTAGTTGAATAAAAACTATTGATGCCAACCATTGGAGTAATTTTTGAATGCTGATAAGATATATGTTATGTAGTATCTTTTATTATTATGATTAGTTTTGACGGATCCACTACATTTATATTGAGTGTGTAAGGAATAATAAGAGACAGATATATTTATGATTGATAAAAGATAATACTACATGATAACCTATTAACATACAAAAATGTCTCCAACCATTGACATTTGTGCCAGCTTTCAAAAAATTTAAGAGTTACAAAACAAATAAATGTTCAAGCGGTGATTGGGTAGAGATTTAAAATAAATAATTTAATATATAAATCTAATTTTTAGATTTATTTTTTAAATCAAGTGATATGTTAAAAAGATGACTGATTCATAATTAAATAATATTTAATTATCAATCAATTATTTTTTTTGATACATCACTAAATCTTAAAAATCCTAAATAATAATGCTCTTAAAATATATAATTAAATAAATAAATAAATGAAATATAGGTGAAACACATTCTACTATTATTTTCTTTGAAATGGAAAGTCAATCATAAGATGAGGGGTAGGTTGGACCTAAGAGAAAAATAGTAGTAACGAAGCTTTTTCTTTGTAATATTCAAATACAAGGCAAGTCATCCATAGTCTACCAGTTTATTGTTATTTTTTTTGTTTTTTCAGTGTCGCACATATGAGAGTTCGCTTTGCTTGGTAATATTGATATTCAAGGCCAGACATACGAGTTTGATTCCTCAATATCTATATTTGCTTTGAACGTACGTGTTTCAGAAATCCTTGGATTTTGTTTAGATCATGAATTTGAGTAATTTTTTTCCTTTTTTCTGAAAACATCCCCAAATTTATGATCTAAATACAACCTTTACGATCTAAATATCATGGCTCTATTTTGATTTTGTTCAATAATAATATTAATATGGTTGGATACCTTTTAGATACTTGTTCGGAATTTTAATTGGATCTGCAGGATTAGTTTTTTTTTTTTTTTTTTTTTTCAGATCAAAATAATCTGCTCAAATACAGTTATTTATTTAATTAATTTTATGTTGTTTCAATCTGTGTGTATGTTAATAAATAAAAACTCTGCTGCTGCAGATGTAACAAACCAATGGACGGATTGCGCGAAAACACCAACTTTTCAATCATCTCCGAAAAATTCATTTGTGTGCTGCATACACTTTAAAAAGGTGACGGTTCTGGCTGTCTACATATCTTCTGTTGGAAAATTTTGGAAGTGGAAATAGACTTTATTTGAATGAAAAGGGGTGCAACTTTTTATGTGTCTTTTCATGTGAAAGGGTGTAACCCTAGAGTCATTACCTTTATGAATGGTCACAAATATTTCTATAAATACCATTCCCATGGCATTTATTTGTTAAGAAGTTTTAAGATTCATACATTATGTCTAGTTGAGTATATAAGAGAGAGTACATGACACAAATTAGTTCGCTATATACACAGAAAGTTGTGCAATTTCTGTGTGTAGTGATTGTTGTATCCTGAAAGCAGGATTTCCATCAATCGTAAGCATTACAGGCGAGGGTGGATTTTTGATTTAAAAACACAATGTTCAAACACTGGTATCGGTGGTATCGGTCACAAACTGTTCTGACTTTTGTAAAATTTTCATAAGAAATTTCTTGTGTTTTATTTTATTATGTATTTGCATTAAATTAATTTTTCCAAAAATATTTTCCTACATCATCTTTATAGGAATTTTTTTTTCCAGTGAAGATCTGGGACATTTTAAATTTAAAAAAAAAAAAAGAAGCATATATACTGGTAGTTTCTATACTTTTTCTTGTGTCATTTTAATTTTTGTAATTTTAATTGTTTTGATTTTGAGTCTAAATTTATGATTTTGTTTCAATTTAGTTCAAACAATTAGCATTTTTTTTAATGAAAATATATGCAAATAAGAAGGCATGTGCATTAATTTTAAGAGTCAAATTATAAACTTATTCAATTTAGTGAATTAACCTGAATCAATTTAATAATCATTTTCCGGCAAAAATTCTAATGACTTCATCAATTGAACCAAATTAATATAAAATTTGAACTTTTTCTTTTTGATCAACAAAAAAAGAACTTTATTGATGAAATACATAGTATAAAGTACACATACAACAACATTAATAAAGAAAGGCGAGTGCAAAGAGCATCACAGTATGCAAGATCATCCCAACGATGTTGGCACCAACTTATGCATCCAATCATTTGCTAGCACAACACCAAGTTAGTGAAAAACCAACCAAAACTCAACCACCCAGCTCTAGTAACCCCAAAGTCACACCAGATCACCACCATACCACAACAGCAGGGTAGACATGAGCCAAAATAGGTAGCAGGGCAGACACCAACCCCTATTTTAGGCAATGCCTTACACTCCCTAAATTGAAACAAAATCCTAAGCTGTAAAATGAACCCGTTTATACTTGATATTGCCCACAAAGCCATCCTCACCTTCACCAATTCCCCTATCTCAGCATAACCTGGTTGACTTCCATTAAAAACACAATCATTTCTTGCTTTCCAAACAGACCATAGTATTGCAATCGGTAATGATTAATGATTTCCATTTTCTTGAGTTTAACTCCCATCCACCACTGAAACAGCCTCTCCACACTTGCTGGTGTTGCCCAGCAAATTCCCCACCAATCCAATAGCTCAGACCATAATCTCCACACACCTGGATAGAGTAACAACACATGATTCCCTGTTTCTAGTTCAGATTTGCAAAATGGACAAGTAAACTCCTCACTACTTCTAATTACTCTCAAGTCTTTGTAGAAAATTTGTTGTTTTTGCCTTCCTTTTCCAAGCTAGCAACCCCAAAAATTGGGCTTTAGGTGATGCTACATTGTTCCACAACAACTTCGACACTTGCAATTATTAGTATCACACCACTGTGTTACTAATGCTACAATGAACTGGCCAGATGGATCTGCATCCCAATGTAGAGCATCAGGGCAATTCAGCCTGATTCTTGGGCCACAACCCAGCCAACCTTGTAACCTATCAACCTCTTGTAAATAATTTTATAGTGTTATGTATATAACAACCTTTATAATCCAAAATCGTAAACTATTATGATTTTCACAAATAATAATGAGAGGGTAATTTATATTAATAAATTGGGCCGAGCTGGTAATTGGACCGAGATAAGCCCAAATACGAAAGATAGTACGTACACCGGTCAAAGGAGTGCTGCGTTTAGTTCGGTTGTCAGATGGGCACGGTGTAGCTCGGTTTCTGCGTATTAAGGGTTAGTCTGGTCACGTCTTCTAAACCGGAGTACAAGAGAAGCTTCTTCTGGACCGTTTAAGTTAGTTCGGTCGGACATTTCTATGGATAGCCCGGTTTTAGCATGCGAAACCGGAGTAGAAGCGAGGAAAGGAAGAGCCGAACTAGAAGTTAGTTCGGCCATACCTGCCTGTTCAGTACGGAAATGTTACTCCGGTCGAGTGGTGGTTCGGCCGTAGAAGGACCATCTCACTTGGTTTAAGCAGTGAGGGGGATGTTGGAGGATAAGCATTATCTTCCAGGAGTATGAATCCTAGGAGGACTCTACATGGAGGAATAAGAGTCCTACCAGGATTGTGCCACGCGAAACCTATATAAGCTCACCAATATCACCTTTGGAAAGGTAATGCAACTTTGCTCCCTGAATACATAGAGCTTTTGCCTATTTGTCTTGCTTACTGACTTAGGCATCGGAGAGGTTTCCGGCACACACCCGCCGGCTAGCCCACGTTTGTGTTTTCAGGTAGTAGAACGACATCGTACGGAGGAACGCAGACTTGATCAACAGGATTATACAAGAAGGTGTATTTCTTTCTCGTACAATTGGCGCCGTCTGTGGGAAGAACAGACAAGAACAACCTCTTGATCAAGTTTTTCCTCTCAACAATCAATGGCGAACAACGAAGAATTACCTCAGTCCGCCATCGACGGACTAACATCGGAGGGAGGTGCGAGGCGCGAAGGTTTACCTTTAATCCCTCCCATGGCGGACTTGGAGCCACGACAAAATTCTAGGAGGGATGCAAGGGGTAGAAGGAGGAATAACAGCCCTCATCCCTCTCGTTCGCACAGCCCAGAAAGACAAAGGCGCAGGATTGATCCTCAAACACTAGAGGATCGCGTCAGGGAACAAGACGAATTGATTCGTCGAATGGCGGAGGACATGGAATCTCTAAAGCGCCAGGTGAAAGGAAGAGAAGTGGCGACAGGAGAGGGGCGCAACAACAAGACGCCCCCTCGCCACTCAGAGGGTCGTAGTAGGAATTCTACACCCTCCCAAGCAGAAAACAAAAGCCTCAGGACAGGCGATACGCAATCTAAATCTTCCAGGACTCGTCACTCCAGGTCTGAGAGGACGAGATCTGAAAGGTCTTGCACGGAAGGAAGCACTTATTGGCCTTCACATACGCACCAAACAAGGTCCAGACAGACGGAATTGCCCAGATCATCCGACTTACGGACTGTGCTTGAAGAGAAGGCACGATGGAGGGAAGATGCCAAGGCACGTGATCCGCATAGAATTTCTGCTTTACAGCGGTTGGCTCCTCGGACGCATGGAAGCGTCGAGGTTGGAATGCCAATACCGTGCCCTGCCTACGAACCAACGGATAAAGCATTGGCGAGGCTGCAGACCTCACCGTTTGTTCCAGCAATAGAAAACGCGCCCCTACCATCAGGCTTCCTTCAGCCCAAATTCACAACATATGAGGGAAAGACGGACCCTTACTCGCACTTGAGCCACTTTCGCCAGGTCATGGCCGTATACCGACGGAACGAGGCCTTGATGTGCATTCTATTCCCTTCAAGCCTTGGCGACTTAGGCTTGACTTGGTTTGAAAAGCTCCCAGAAGGCAGCATAGCCTCTTGGGCGCAATTGGCAGAAGCGTTTGTCATAAGATTCAGGACAAACACCAAAACTCCTGTGGAGATTGATCAGTTACTCTCCATCGACATGGGTGACAAGGAGACCCTAAGATCCTACAACAGTCGCTATTGGAAGACATTCAACCAGATTGGGGATTGCCCCACCAATCTCGCCATTGCGCAGTATAAAAGAGGCCTTCCAGTCGGAAACAAACTAAGGGACTCTATCACCATGACGCCACCTCTTACCATGGAAGCCTTGATGGAAAGAGTGCATCAGCACATCAGGGTGGAAGAGGATGGCGCTCGTGCCAAAGCAAAAATAGGCGCGACCGTGGCACCAGAAAAGAAGGCCTCAGCAAAGGTCAATGCGGTAGACCGGCCGAAGAGAAACGGACGTGGCAGACGAGACAACGGAGAAGACCAAGACAAAAGATGGTTGAGAGTCCGCACTGCCATAACCACGGTCTTCAAGAAACCGATCTACCGAATACTGAGCGAGATTCGAGACGAGCCTTTCGTCAAGTGGCCAGCCAAGCTTGGCGAGGCCCAGAAGGATTACGACGACAGGTCGCGGTGCACCTTCCATAAAGAAAAGGGGCACCGCACTGAGAATTGCACGCCATTAAGGCAACATCTGGAGGAGTTGGTGGCAGCAGGCCACTTGGACAAATACATTGAAGGAGGGGCACAGCCAGCCCCCCAGGACCATAATAACCCCAACGGGATGCCGATCGACGCCCCACCTCAAGGCGTAATTAATGTGATACATGGATGTCTTCGAACCTGAGCGTGTATGCGAGCTCAGAGGGTCGATCAAAAAGGCTGAGCACTTAAGGGAGGTACTAAGCACTCAACCCTATCATCAAAAAGGGAAGGACAGAAAGCCTACGAACGTCATGTCTTTTTCAGATAAAGACTTGGACAGAATATATTGCCCACACAATGATGCCTTGGTCGTCACTCTCCGAGTCAAGGATTTTGACGTCAAGCGGATTCTGATTGACCAAGGTAGTTCATGTGAAATTATGTACTATGAGACATTCAAACAATTGAAGTTACAAGACAAGGACTTGGCACCTGTCGTTTCTCCCCTAATTGGATTCAACTCCATGCCAGAATGGCCCGTCGGCAAAATAATCCTCCCAGTCAGAGCAGGAGTGTGACAAAACAAGTGGAGTTCTGGGTATTGAAGGTCCCCTCAACGTACAACATCATCTTGGGCAGAACATGGCTGCATGCCATGCGCTCGGTGGCATCCTCTTACCACCAAGTAATGCGGTTCCCCAACGACACCGGGGTAATAGAAGAGTTTATGGAGATCAAATCATGTCGAAGCAGTGTTTTGTCACGGTGAATGGTAGCCGCGCTGCCAAAGGATACGTTCATTCGGTGAAGAACCAGAGAGTAATGAACTGTTCGCAGATGTGGCAAAGCGGCTAGCCAGAAAGCGGTGGAAGACTTGGTAGAGGTTAAGAATAGATGAAAAGAACCCGGATAAGTTCTTTTTGCTCGGTTCGTCGTTGTCCAGCGCTGAGAGGTTAGAGGTCCTTGGAATTTTTGACCTCTAACATCGAGGTGTTTGCCTGGACTCCATACGACATGCCAGGCATTGATCCCAATTTCATCTGTCACCAACTCAATGTCCCACCCATCCGCCAGACCAATCATTCAGCGCACCCGCAGATCGGCACTCCACCATGCCGAGATAGTGGCGGAAGAAGTGGGAAACTTATTGGAGGCTGGGGCAATTAGAGAGGTGCACTACCCCAGATGGATCTCCAACACAGTCGTAGTGCCAAAGAAGAATGGCAAGTGGCGTGTCTGCGTCGACTATAAAACAGTCAACAAGGCGTGCCCAAAGGACAGCTTCCCTCTACCAAGGATAGATCAACTGTAGACCTGACGGCGGGGCACAACCGACTTAGCTTTCTGGATGCATACAGAGGCTACCACCAAATCGCCATGCATGAACCAGATCAGGAGGTGACATCCTTCACAACTCCAAGGGGACTATACTGCTACAAGGTCATGCCCTTTGGCCTAAAGAACGCAGGGGGCGACATTCCAGAGAATGGTCACCAGATGTTTGAGCCGTTGTTAGGCAGAACAATGGAGGCTTACATTGACGATATGGTGGTCAAGAGCAAGGATGAGAATGACCACCTCAAGGACCTAAGTGAGATGTTTGAGATCCTGAAGAAGCATAAGTTACGCCTCAACGCGTCGAAGTGTGCATTCGGAGTAGGATCTGGCAAATTCCTAGGCTTCTTGGTGACCAACCGAGATATAGAAGCAGACCCTTCTCAGATCAAGGCAATACAAGATCTGGAGAGACCAAATTCAGTAAAGGAAGTGCAGCATCTCATCGGCATGGCGGTCGCACTCAATCGGTTCATAAGCCGGTCGTCAGACAGACTACGACCATTCTTCCATGCGTTGAAGGCCAAGTTTGAGTGGGACGAAGAATGCGACCAAGCTCTGGAAAGCTTGAAGGAGTACATGTCTTCTCCACCACTCCTTGGAACCCCCAATTTCCTGGAGAAGAACTCTTCTTATACCTAGCAGTCTCGCAGCACGCAATCAGCGCAGTGTTGGTCCGCGCAGAAGGAATCCAACATCTGCCCATCTACTATGTCAGCAAGACATTACTAGGCGCCGAAACGAGGTATTTGCCACTGGAAAAACTAGCATTGGCCTTAATGATGGCCTCAAGGAAGTTGTCGCATTACTTTCACGCCCACACTATAGTTGTTCTCACAGCCTTCCCACTCAAGGCTTTATTGAAAGGGCGAACTTTTCTGGGCGAATTCTGAAATGGGCAGTAGAATTGGGGACAATTCGACATCAAGTTCCAACCCAGAACCGCAATAAAAGCTCAAGCACTAGCAGATTTTGTCTCAGAGTTCACTATTGGAAGTCATCACATCTGCCCAGTCGACCTGACTGAAACAGCCGAACTAGGGATGGAAGTTGACGTCGGAATAACGCAACCCCTAGTACTGGTTACTCAGTCAGGCCCCAAGGCAGACCGGAGTAAAGAAAGGGAGGAAGAAGCGAACCACGCTACGCCAAGTCAAGACTCACCAACGAAACAAGACTTGGTACAACCAAATGACCAGGGGCAGACAGCAAGCATGAACCGTGAAGAAGACACTAGCAACATGGGAGATCCCAAGGGATCCCAAGGCCTCATCCGATCCCTCCACTTGCTGGAAGTTGTTCGTTGGGGAGATGTGGAAGCTCTTTGTGGATGGAGCATCCAACCGACATGGAGCAGGACTTGGTATAGTCCTCATCTCTCCAGACGGCCTTGTAGTGGAGCAGGCAATCAACCTTGGCTTCCCAGCATCAAACAACGAAGCGGAGTATGAAGTGCTTCTTGCAGGTCTTAAGTCAGCATTCTACATGAAGGCCACCGAACTGATGGTTTACAGCGACTCGCAACTGGTGGTAAACCAAATATCTGGCGACTATGAAGCAAAGGATGACAGAATGGCTAAGTACCAAGAGCTAGTCAGAACCGAAATCAAGAGGTTTGAAGTGGTGAGGATAGAACAGATCGGCAGGGAGGGAAACAGCAGAGCAGACGAACTAGCAGGCTTCGCCTCAATGGCAGACACCTTCATCCCTCATCCACTGCTGATCGACTATCTGCCTAGACCAAGTATTGAAGACCCAGAAGCTGAAGAGGTATGTTGTGCAGAGTTAGGCCCTTCATGGATGGATCCCATCATATTGTTCCTGAAAGACAGCACCTTACCGGAAGAAAAGAAAGAAGCCAACAGAATAAGAGTAAAGTCGCAGCGATTTTGGCTCTTTCCATCCTTGGCATTATACAAGAAGTCGTTCTCAGGACCTTACTTAAAGTGTGTTCACCCCAGCAAGGTAGAAGCGTTCCTGTTCGAAATACATGAAGGGGTATGTGGCAGCCATCAAGGAGGAAGATCACTGGCATACCGAGCTATTTCACAAGGATACTGGTGGCCATACATGCAGGCGGATTCAGAGAAGTATGTCAAAAAATGCGAAAAGTGTCAGAAGTTTGAGCACCAAATACACCAACCTGCCAGAGAGCTACTATCATTGACTAGCCCATGGCCTTTCGCAATGTGGGGCTTAGACATAGTGGGACCACTCCCAACAGCACCAGGCAACAGGAAGTTCTTTCTTGCGGCAACCGACTACTTCACAAAGTGGGTGGAAGCAGAAGCCTTGGCATCAATCAAGGAAAAAGATGTGAAGAAGTTTGTTTGGCAGAACATCATCACTCGCTTTGGCATACCAAAAGCACTGATCTCAGACAACGGCACTCAGTTTGACGGAAGAATTTTCAGAAGCTTTTGTGAGGAGTACAAGATAGAATTCTACAATTCTACACCGGCATATCCCCAAGCAAATGGTCAGGCAGAGGCATCAAAGAAGGTAGTCTTGGATGGGTTGAAGAAAAGGTTATAAAGAGCAAAAGGCAAGTGGGCAGAAGAGCTCCCTCATGTTTTATGGGCTTACCGCACCACGCCTCGCCGATCAACAGGAGAAACACCATTCTCCTTAGCCTATGGCATGGAGGCAGTCATCCCATTAGAAGTTGGTCTCCCCACAATTCGGAGCGAAAACTTTGATCCAGACTTAAATGGCGAAGCCATAGCATTAGAGCTTGACCTTGCGGAAGAAAGAAGAGACAGAGCATTGGTTCGCATCACCTCCTATCAACAAGAACTATCCAGGAATTATAACAAAATGGTGCATCCAAGGCAATTCAAGATTGGCGATTGGGTACTTCGCAAAGTTATGGGAAACACATTGATACCAGGAGATGGCAAGTTAGGGCCCAATTGGGAAGGTCCTTACAAAGTGGTCGGGTTAGCAGGCAAAGGGGCATACCACTTGGAAGATGAGGACGGCAAAGCAATTCCTAGGCCATGGAACACTGTCAATCTTAAGTTATTTTACTTTTAGCTTTTTTCTTTTTTAGAGTATGTGTAATTTTTCTCAATAAAACAAGTCGATTCTTTTTCAGTATATTTATTTTCAGTAGAAAGTAGCTTTAATAAGTTAGACGCATTGTAAACATAGTTGGCCGGAATAACCAACTATGACCCTTCCTAAGCCCAGGATAAGGATCCAGGCTGCAGGACATTTTGGTCGGAATAACCAAACATTATATTCTAAGTTGGCTGGAAAAACCAACTCAGAGGTTGGCTGGATTAAACCAACACCCTTCCTAAGCCCAGGATAAGGATCCAAGCTGCAGGACGTTTTAGTCGGAATAACCAAACATTATATTCTAAGTTGGCTGGAAAAACCAACTCAGAGGTTGGCTGGATTAAACCAACACCCTTCCTAAGCCCAGGATAAGGATCCAGGCTGCAGGACGTTTTGGTCGGAATAACCAAACATTATATTCTAAGTTGGCTGGAAAAACCAACTCAGAGGTTGGCTGGATTAAACCAACACCCTTCCTAAGCCCAGGATTAGGATCCAGGCTGCAGGACGTTTGGTCGGAATAACCAAACATTATATTCTAAGTTGGCTGTAAAAACCAACTTAGAGGTTGACTGGATTAAACCAACACTTGTTACTCTTCAGCCAGAGTAAGTGTATGGCTGAAGAGTGGTTGGCTGGATTAAACCAACTCTTTGTACTCTTCAGCCGAAGTAAGTAATATCGGCTGAAGAGTGGTTGGCTGGATTAAACCAACTCTTTGTACTCTTCAGCCGAAGTCAGTTATATCGGCTGAAGAGTGGTTGGCTGGATTAAACCAACTCTTTGTGCTCTTCAGCCGAAGTAAGTTTATGGCTGAAGAGTGGATGGCTGGATTAAACACTGTGTACTCTTCTGCTGAAGTAAGTTATATCGGCTAAAGAGTGGTTGGCTAGTAAGTTAGATAGTTAAACCGAGATCACAGTTGAGCAAATGAGTTCATTACAAATGCAAGCATACATGCACAAAACCGGAATAAGAGTTGAAGAAGATTTTTTCATTGAAGTAAAAGCCAGTACAACTGAGGGGCCGCAGCCCGGTTACAAAAGTTCAGAACAAAAGAAGAAAAAGAAAAAATCATCGGAAAAGTTCATCTAGTTCAGCATCAAATTCGTCATCAATATTTGCTCGGAGTCCGGCGTCAGCTGAAAGTACGGTTTGGGTAGGGAGCTCGGTCTCATTCTGAACCTCGGTGTCAATTTGCTGCGTGTTAGCAGTCAGCAACTCATCAGTGAGGTCTTCAACAACCGGTTCCAACCGAACTGTCTGCTCGTTTGATTGCTCATTGATGACCGGAGTATCAGTTCGTTCATCTTCATCTTCAGAATCAGTCTCAGTGCCTGAATCCTCTTCAAGGAATTGCTTCTGCAGATCGTCAACATATTGCGCCAGTGAAGCCGGAATGGAATACGGTGGAGCATCGTAGACTTCGGTGTCAGGAAGACAACCGAGCTTCTCCACCGCACTCCTCCAGCCGCATTTGAAGAAGAGATCTTTGGCGGCCTCGCACTGCTTAGAATAGGAGTCCTCTGCCTTCTTGAAGCCTTGTTTTTCGGCGGCCTTGACGCTCTTCTTCAACTGTTCTATTTTGGCGTCCTTCTTCTTCTCAATCTTGGCCAGAAGGCGCAGGTACTTGTCTTTTGCTTCGGCCCCTATCTTCTTCTTTTCGGCTTCAACCAAATTCGCTACTTCGGTCAGTCGACCGTTCTCTGCCCGAAGTTCGACCATTTGTTTTTTGGCCTCCTCCAGCTCGGCCCTCTTTGCTTCGGCCTCTGCTATGGCCTCTCTGGTGTTTCTTCTCAGCTCCATCACCTTCCTGTGTGTAACTTGGTTTTTCTGGATGGCCTGTAAAGGAGTGGGAACTTTTTCTTTAGCCGAAGTTAGAGTAGAAAAATTACACAGACAAACAGGACTGCTACTTACTAGGATCATTGATTTTGTTGCAGACCGAATGGACTTCAATTCGGTGTTGAGCTGTTTTTGGTGGTGTTCCATGTCCTTTGGAAGGCACACGCTCTTGGCAAGGTTGAATGCCAACAGGTGGTCCTTCTCGGCAACAACCGAGTCAGTTTCCTGGATACCTCGGTTGTTGAAGGTCAGTTCTGGAACCCACTTGGAAGTGGTAGCACGGTCGGATTGCTCCGGTTGGGGGCTTGGATGAATGCTTGGGGGAGGACTTGGGGGCAGAACGGTCTCATCCTCGTCGACAAGCCATGGCCCGGTTTGGCTAGTCCGGGCACGCTTGTTTCGGCGAGAAGAAGATGGCTGTTGGGATGGAAGAGCCACCACGGTCTCGGTGGTTTGACCGGTTGGTTGCACATCGGCAGGAGTTGTTGCGGTCAGCATTGCCTTCAGCCTGTTCCTCTTGGCCATCTCTTGTTCGGTAGTAAGTGGCACCAAGTTGACTTGAGGCAAGTTTGGGTCCGGTTCTGGTGCTTCTTCAAGTAGGAAGTCAGTCACCCTTGCTTTTCGGCGGCCGGAGTAGCGGTAAGTCAGTTCGAAGTTTAGCAATTTAGCCCAACTTCTTTTCCTAACTCGTAGTGCGGCGCGCAGAACGCCTAGGTTGGGGTAGCTGTACAGGGAGTGAAGGTGAGCTGAATCTGCAAAAAGAAAATCAATTGTTAGCTCGGTTCACAGCGAAAAACCGAAATAAAAGGAAAGACTGAATTACAACCGAAGTATGTATACCGGGTTCTCCTTTTTTCCAATTTATTCTTCGGCCGGGAATCCGAGCCTAATGATCTTCGAAATTCCCAGAAACCCAAAAAAAGTCATCATCGTTCAAGTCTTTGTCCGGTGTGTTTTTTATTATTTTCTCTCGGCCACGGCGTATTCTTAAATAATAGCACCAGCCTTCGTTCTTGGATCCTAATGAGTACTGGTGAAATATTTCGGCTAGGCCTAGGTTGAGACCGGTTTGGCGGTTTAGGGCGTCTATGCCCATTATTATACGGTATGTGTTGGTGGAGAGTTGGGTTGGGCATAGTCTGGTTTGCCTAAGAAACTCACAAATTAAAGGCTGGACTGGGAATCGTAGTCCGGTTTCTATTATTGACTGAATGGTAAAGGGGACAAAGCCCTCGTTATCCCATGGGTCGACGTCTCGTTCGGCTAGAGTAAGGTGTACGTCGTCAGGGATGTTGTGGTCCTGGCGGAATTCGGCCAAACCACCTGGGGTTTCTACCAAAAACCTATATTTCCCCATTTATTTTATAAATAATGAATAAGTTACTTCGGTTGAAAGATTGTGCTCAGTAGTTCGGTTGAGCGCGCAGTGGAGTGCCTGGCAACCTAAGTCTGCAAAGTGGAAAACAAGGTGTTAAGCACAGATCATTGACCGTGCTACGAAAACAAAGCAAGAAACAAGAAGTCTTACTTCGGCTACAGAGGGTACTAAAGGATTTACTTCGGTTTCAGCAAGGTACTTATTATTTCGGCTCGGCAGAATGATTTTTTTATCTCGGTTCTACCTATGGGTTTTTGTTACTCCGGTTAAGCATCAAGGGGCAGCTTTCTGGGTTCGATTCAGAAACTGAGAAAGCTGGCTTAGCCCCCAAGGCTTAGCTCGGTTGGGGCCACGATTGCTAGTTCGGTGAGTTTTTATTTCGGCTAATGTGAGTCAGGTGGTGACCTATTGAAACTACTGTTATTTTGCACAAGTTTTAGTTCGGTTTTAGTCTGCCTGGATCTATGTATAGCGAAAACAAATTCCTAGTTCGGTTAGACGTGTTTTTTGGATCAAAAACAGTATTCTACAGGATGTTATGTGTATTCGTAGGTTTTACGGTTAAGTTTTTCAGGAAAGAACACAAATGAAAGCAGGAAGAAGTGTTTTGCAAAAACACGAAACAAACTACAGATTATTGAACAAAGTACAGAAAACATGGAAACATAAGGGAAGCAAGATAGATATACTTACCAGATGAAGAAGCAAGAACTGAAGGTGAAAACAAAGGCAGCAAAACACGAACTTCAAAGTCACAGGAATGAAGATCAGTAAGAGCTCAAGATTGAGAAGGCTCAGGTACCAGAGAGAGAGAGTGAATAGTAAGGTGAAATGATTCAGAATGACAAAGGATTGTTTTTGGAAGGGCTCAAGGCGGGAACTGTTCAAAAATTTCGGAGTACGAGGGCGGCGCGACAGTTGGGATTGACCAATGAAAGGCTGCCACGTGTCATTGGAATACTGAACGATTTAGTTTCTGTAAAGTGAAGAGACGTTTTGACCGAACGTGCACAGTACGGCCCAAGTTTAGCTCGGCTGGATAAGCTAAATGGTTTTTAGCTCGGCTGGATAAGTTAAATGGGTTTTAGCTCGGCTGGAGTGATTGAAACTGTAGCTCGGCCGATAGACAGGTAATCCCAATCATGCTTTGCAGATGGAAGTAAGGGGCAATTGAGAGGGTAATTTATATTAATAAATTGGGCCGAGCTGGTAATTGGACCGAGATAAGCCCAAATACGAAAGATAGTACGTACACCGGTCAAAGGAGTGTTGCGTTTAGTCCGGTTGTCAGATGGGCACGGTGTAGCTCGGTTTCTGCGTATTAAGGGTTAGTCCGGTCACGTCTTCTAAACCGGAGTACAAGAGAAGCTTCTTCTGGACCGTTTAAGTTAGTTCGGTCGGACATTTCTATGGATAGCCCGGTTTTAGCATGCGAAACCGGAGTAGAAGCGAGGAAAGGAAGAGTCGAACTAGAAGTTAGTTCGGCCATACCTGCCTGTTCAGTACGGCAATGTTACTCCGATCGAGTGGTAGTTCGGCTGTAGAAGGACCATCTCACTTGGTTTAAGCAGTGAGGGGGGTGTTGGAGGATAAGCATTATCTTCCAGGAGTATGAATCCTAGGAGGACTCTACATGGAGGAATAAGAGTCCTACCAGGATTGTGCCACGCGAAACCTATATAAGCTCACCAATATCACCTTTGGAAAGGTAATGCAACTTTGCTCCCTGAATACATAGAGCTTTTGCCTATTTGTCTTGCTTACTGACTTAGGCATCGGAGAGGTTTCCGGCACACACCCGCCGGCTAGCCCACGTTTGTGTTTTCAGGTAGTAGAACGACATCGTACGGAGGAACGCAGACTTGATCAACAGGATTATACGAGAAGGTGTATTTCTTTCCCGTACAAATAACATAATGCGGAAAATAAGTAACATACCCAAATCAGTTATGCGAAACCTTCGAGTAACCCAAAATTGATTAAACATAAACCTAATAATAATATTAGTGGGAAAGGGTTTCTCTCTCTTGACCCTCTTTAGAATATATTGAATTCAAAAGAATTGATAGATAGTCTGAATGTCCTTTTATAGGTAGAGAGAGGACCAGTTTCCTTATTCAACAATGATTCCACTTTCCCATCAAAGTATGATACTTGGAAAACACTCTTCTTTATTTACCAATTAATTGTAGCAAAAGTATGGAATCATAATCCTGCGAAATCTCTAATTCATATTACCATATCATGTGGGTCAACATAATGACTAAATAATTAATTTAGTCTTACATTCTTCCACTTGGCCCATATGATAACTTACATCAAGATTTAACAAGGTTAACATTAGGCGCGCAATAAACCATATTCAATATTCCATTTAATTTAGTTATCATCACAATACTATAATTAAATAGTTCACTAATGTGAGTCATGGCGGTTCTACACCAATAGTGAGACATAGTCCCTTCCATGTACTACAACACTAGCAACTAATTTAATATAGCCCTTTAAGTGAAGAGTATAAAGAGATCCAACGATAATGTCTTTTTATGAAAGACTATTCCTGTTATTATTCATTTATTCTCATATGTACATACTCATTTCATAACAAGAAATATATCAGAAACACAATTAATGAGATCTCAGTGTGTCAAATAACACAATCAATCATAAACAATTGTTATGGATTACATTCAAGACCCAATTGACAAGTTTCTTAATTGTCTTTAAGAGTAATCCATTCATCAATAAATTTGCACTTAAAAGCTATGTACTTATGTGTTTTATTGACACTTTCTGTTTCTGAAATTTTTCTTTAACGACAAAGTATTTCAATTATATGTGTTTAGCATTATTAGAATACTTATCATTCTAAGAAAATAGAACAACTGGGAAATTATCACAATAAATTCTGAACAACTTGGCAATAAAAGTCGACAGTTCCAAGTCTTGAGATAAAGTTTCGCAATAACAATTCATAAATTGTGGTCTCAAAACACACCACAAATTCAACTTTCATAGAGGATACTTATGATAATTTGTTTTACACTTTTCTTAATATTGCTCCTCCACATAAAAGAAACAAAGAACCAAAAGTGAATTTTCTACTATCAATATATCATCTAAAGTCTGAATCTAAGTAGCTAATCAATTCATGATTTTCAGACTTCATAAATGTGAGCAAGTAATCTTTT
Organism: Camellia granthamiana; assembly: GCA_036172215.1. Taxonomy (NCBI): domain Eukaryota; kingdom Viridiplantae; phylum Streptophyta; class Magnoliopsida; order Ericales; family Theaceae; genus Camellia; species Camellia granthamiana. Next base: position 506,303 of record JAXFYN010000071.1, on the reverse strand, counting down.
ATTCCCTATGATTACCTTATCACTTCCTTATTTGAGCATTAAATTTCATAAAATAAATGTATAAAGAATCATTTCCATTCTAATTGATTTTATAAAAATTTGCATAAGACTGGATTTATTTCCTTTCGGAACATGGATAACTTTATGTGAATATTCTCTCATTCTCAATCTCTATAGAACTTTTAATATGTACCTTCTAAGACAATCTCAACAATTCATGTGATTCATTTAGAAATATTTCAATTTCTATCACATAGGTTGTCTTAGTAATATATTTCATTTCAAAGTTCTTAAAGAGAAATTTCTTAACTCGTGCAATAAATAACGTACATTATTGACAAGCAAAATATCATCAACATACAAAATTGTAAATATAAACTTGCTCCCATTGATCTTTGGATATGTACACTAATCAAAAATGTTTTCTTTAAATCCAAAGAAAAAATAGTATCATAAAACTTAAAATACAATTTTTAGAAAGCTTGTTTAAGTTCATAAATTGATTTCTTAAGTTTGGAAGTCACATTTTCATTTTCCTCAATAGAGAAACCTTTGAATTGATCTACACAAAATTCTTCATCTAAACTCTCTTTTAGAAAATTAATTTTCACATACATTTAATGCAACTCAATATCGTAATGAGTTACTAATGTCATAATGATTAGCCCTATAAGATACAAGTGAAAAAAGAATATCTCATTGTAATCAATGTCTATTTTCTAATTAAAATCTTTGACCACATATCTAGCATTATATCATTTTATATTGCCCTTAGAACAATAAATATTTTTGTATCCTTAGGCAATTCAATGAAATCCCAAATTTCATTCTGGTCCATTGATTTCAACTCATCATTCATGACATCAATTAATTTAGTAGAATTAATACTTTCTATGGCTTGTGACAATAAAACCGAGTCTTTACTTATCCCAATATCATAATAAGATTGTTATAGATATACCACATAATCATTCGAAATGACAAATCTCTTTACCTTATGAGATCTTCTTAATATTATTTTTTGTGGTTCTTCTACAACTTTTCATTGATGATAATTATATTATAGAGTAATTGGTTATTCATTTGTTGTTCCAAAACATTAAGTTGTTTAACAACTATAGGAACAACAATTTCCTTCAAATTATGGGTAATGATACTTGTACACAAACTTATTGAATAATCACATTTCATGATTTATCACTTCCACTTATTTCACCATTTTTATTAAATTTGATATTATCGGTCTCTGCAATTCTTGTACTATGACCAAGATAGTAAAACTAATACCCTTTGAATTTTCAAGATAACCAACAAAATAACCACTGATTATTCTAAAATCCAATTTCTTTTCATGTGAATCAATAATTATAATTTTGTAGACAACCTCAAACATGCAGGTGTGTAACACGTCCTCGAACGCATCCGGGGAGGGTGCGACTCCCCCCTGTTCCGTTCGCTTGCGGGTCTACTACAGTTCAAGGACTCGAATGTCACGGTTCTTAGTCTGAACCAAAGAGTCCAAATCTGGCAAATCGTTTTGAGAAAAACAGATTTTGAAAAGAAGTGCCAAACATGGACTGCTTTGCCAGATACAGAGTCGCCACCTAAATATTTTTTAAAATGGGGAAATTTAGGAAACCCTGACTCGGTGCCGAAGGCCACGTGTCCGTCATCACCAAAGTTGTCTTGGCTCGGGAGCTTGGGTACGATCGGGGAAGGTCAGCTATGAGCACCCCCTCTCGCCCGGTCCGAAAAACCGGCCTCTACTAACCATGATATCCAACTTTGAAAACCTTATGTGTTCTTATACCGGTTATTAGCCTAGAATTACTATGTTATACGCACAGCAAACAAGTATAGACCAAATCGCCTAAATTGGAACAAAACATTTCATGTTTGTTTTTGAAAATGGTTTGCTACTCGCAAGTAGGCTAAAATGCAGGTTTTGCCACCCTTGAGTGGGCTTTAGAAAAGATGGTTTTGAAACTCACAGTTTGAATGCATTATCCCAATTCAGGCAATTCGACCTCCATCCACAGGCATTCAAGCAGTTATATCACATAAGTACTTAGCCTCATGGTAATCATGCTGTCATGGCAACACTCACACGCATGCAAGGATGCTAAAGCATAAAAGCTCACCTAGTACTCCAAGCCAAAACAGAAACTAGTTAGTAATCATATGCATGATCCTAGTTCATGTTAAGATGGCTAATGCAACACATGCAAGAATGTAATCTAGATAGGCTCGGCTATCCTAAACATGGCATGTGAAATGCTACAAATAACATGTATTCAATTTGGAATTGAAGTACAATGCAGTTTGTATGATGAGCCGAACCCGATGCATGTATATCAAGTGGATGGATGCACGCATGCATTGCATAAGGTATGCTAATTTAAATATGCCCTAATCTACCATCATAAGCAGGTAAATAAAAGGGAAGAAAGAAGTGGGGGTTGGAAGACATGCACACACTCACCCACACTTATTACAAATTTGCCCTCGCTCGGAGGGACCAAATAAATATACAGGCCAAATAACAAATCAACTATCCTAGCTAATTAATTATTACAGACCCTTAATTAATTAACAAATTGAATGCAGAAAGAAGGTGGCCACAGCCTGCCTCGGGATGCGTGAATGATGCATGCTCGATCCATCTTGCCCGGAAACCCGTTGCCATAGCACTACTGCCTCTGTTTTCACCGCTCTGCCTCTCCAAAGACTGCCAAAGTCTCAGAACACCTTCTATGAACATTGCAGAACACCATCGGCTGGGAGGGATGGCCACCGGCCATGTATAATATCCATCGGCTGGAGATAAAGTTATCGGCACTAAATAAATGGCCGGTCGGCACTTAATGTTGCCGGTTGGCAGAAACTTCCTACAGAAGACAGTTTTGACAGCAACAGAGGACAGACAGTGTATGGCATGGGATCTCAAGCAAATATATGCACGGACACACCCCCTATCATGTAATGGACTCAAGGGAGCATGGCCCTTGACCCCCGGGCCATCAATCACGCGTTTCAATGCATGATGGCCCAAAAGCCAAGTTAGCAACTTTGATTTCAAATGTCATGCAAACCAAACAAACACATAAAGCCCAACCTCTATCACTTGATCAAGAGGCAAGGCATGCATGCCAATGCGATGCAACCTAGGCATGTGATCTAGTATGCAACATGGGCATGCAAAGGAGCAAAGTAGACTAGGCACACAACCTAAACATGTAAGCAAACAAGGCATGCAACAACATGCAACGATGGACTTAAACTAACATGGATGGCTCGCAAGCATGCCAAAATCAGTGGCCATGGCAAAATGAGACACTCGAAATACGTGCACGCATGCACGCAAACCGAGGACCAAACCTAAGGCATCAAATGCCACTCTAATAAGGCATGGCAAGGGATGCAAGATGGCATACAAGCATGCGAATTTCAGAGGCGATAAATGATGTAGAACAGCCCCGAAACATAGCGAAATGACACTAAGTGCATGAAACGGACCCGAAATGCAAGATTAGGCACATGAAATGACCTATAGCTATATCAAACATGCATAATCTGGACATGAAGCATGAAGACAGAAGCAAGGCAGCCCCAAAACAAGCATTTTTACAGTTCAAATCATGGCCAAACAGTGAGCATAGATAGGGCAAAATCAGCATGCAAAAATGGGCCCGCAAGAGGGGTGATGAAGCAACTCACAGCTGCTGGCCCCAAACAGAAAAGGGGCCTTCTATAACATTGAAGAGGGGCCAAAAATATGGCATTGAAGTAGATGACAAGCCCCAAATCAGTATACAAACATGCTCAAAATGCAATGCAAGATATGGGGAAAAAGAGAGCCACAACATGAAGTATACAAAATATGTCTCAAACAGCAACAAACCCTAATGGAACATGGAGAGGGGGTCAAAATAAGCCCCTTTTCAGTTCGGACCAAGGTCCAAAAACAGAGACACAACAGCCTAATAAATCATGCAAAAAAAGGGGACCCAAGAGGGGTTCAATGGCAAGTCATGCATGGAGGTCCCAAACAGTGGTGACCCTTCTTCAATGTTGAAGAAGGGCTCAAAATAAGCCTACTTTCAGTTTACATCATGCTCCAAAACAGACTATACATAAGCCAAATATACTATGCAAGAAAAATGGAATAAGAGGGCTAATGAAGGAAGTGCTAGATGCTGTCCTCAAATAGCAAGAGGTCCTCAATCAAACATGAAGAGGACCTCAAAATATGATGATTTGCAGTTTGGGTCGGAGCCCAACAGTGCTTGCAAGCAAGGCTTAGATATGAAGCAAGAAAGTGCTAGAAAAGGGAAGTAGATGGCTCACCCTTGAAGACCAGCAAACCAGCACCTCTTGGACCAAGTTTGGGTGCTCCTAAGCTCTAAAGAACAGCCCCAAGTTTCTGGAATGGAGTAAGGATGCCTTGTGCTATGAGTTGATGAAGAAATGGCCCAAGAACAAGGGTGTTTGATGGTTGAATGGGAGAGATATAGTGAGAGATGGAGGGATATGTATGTATATATTAGATATACATGGTATATCTCTGGTTTTTTGCTTAAAACATCCAACCCTTCAAATGGAGGAGGAGAGGCTCTTTATATAGGCAAAGACCAAGCTTCTAAGACAAGCTACAAAGGGTCAAGAAGGGCAAGGGGAGGTCAAGGCTTATTGGAGAAGCTTGGACAGCTGGTAGGCTTCTTGAGGAAGCCAAGACAAGGGGTCAAGGCTTCCTCAAGAAGCCTTGAGTAAAGGGTGCACCAAAAGGGGGTAAAGGCTCCAAAATAGCTACATATATGCACGTGGAGCTGGGTCTGTGCATCCCAGCTGGCACAGCTGGCATGCACCATGCCTGGGAGGGTCAAAAGGGTCAAATCGGCCAAGAAAAAGGGTCACCGGCCAAATAAATTGCCGGTCGGCACAATATATTGCCGACCTGCACTTTGTATTGGCCGGTCGGCTAAATAGAGTGCCAATGGGTGTCCAATGAGGTCAAAAAGTGCCGGTGGATGTCCAGATTGAAGCCCCGGAAGTTAGCTTTCCAATGGCGCAAACCTTGCATTAAAATTCCTTCTGTGGAAAAAGTTATGCCCTTTTTGGTGAAGCCGCGCAGACTCGATCCAACCGGGATGATGCCCGACTTCAACCAATCATATCTCCTCCACCTGGACTTGGCTTTAGGAGATTCTTGAATGAAAAATGAAGCCCCAGAAGTCTTCTTTCCAATGGTGGTGGCCTCATAGCTCAACTCCAAGTGTATAGGTAGATAAGCTTGATTTAGCAATGACTGCTCGTCTTTCTCCCACCCGGATTCATCCTGAACTTCTCCCAAACTAGTTTTCTCCCCTCTTCTCCTCTTCTCTTCAACTTCAAACCCCTAAATAAGGTGTTTTGGAAGATTTTTCAAATATTTCATCTCTCTTTCATTCATTTCCACTTTGTCCTTGCTCGGTTTACCGAAAAGCGCACCATTTACCGAAATGCGAGCGTCGGAACATCGTGGGAATTTTACTTCAAAAATGTTTTGAAAGAGAGGGTTTTAAGGTCTAAAAACCATCCAAAATAGCTTTGATTCAAAATGGGGTGTGAAGTTGAGATTCGCCTCTCTCCTTGCCGAAGAAACTGAACCTGTGCCCTGCACACCTTTCTCCAACAAGTAAACCATCAGTAGTGCCCAAGTCTTGTGGGCGGTTAAAAATGGGATGTCTACAAGGTGTCTTAAGTTTGGTTTCCTTCCTATTCACAGTTCAAAGTGAGTGTTTGAAATTGCCTTGCTAGGAACCAGATTCTATATGAAAATAATAAATCATAACGACATACATCCACAATATTATAGGTATTTAGAAATTATTTAACATACTCTTAGTCATATTCATTAGAGTACAATAATGTTTCTCAACTATATCATTCTGTTGAGGCATTATGCCTTTCATAGAGTTTAGCAAATAGACTTGTGCTTTGCACTATCTTTATGTTTTTCACATTTTAGTTTAATTGCCTTTCTTCCTTAATAATGTACACATCAATGTGCCCATTTACTAGAGATGTGTTATGCAATAAATAAACAAAATCATAAAGTGAAAATTCATCTATAAAAGTGATAAAATAACTTTATTTTCCAAACATGAAGTGTCAAAAGGGCACATTAATGTCTATTTGGGTAATATGAAGAAACCCTATATATCTTGTAGCACTTTACTTAATGTGATTGAATTGCTTTTCCTTAATGCAACCCACACTTCCACTAAAAGCAATAAAATCCTTTATGCCACAAGTTTGAGGAGTTTTCATTTATCAAGCTATATTTAGGACCAACATAATGATGCAAGATAAATTAAATTTTTGAGAAATTATTAAACTTTAATTTATACAAACCATCATAAATAATACCAAAATTAACAAAAGAGGTATTTTCAATAAATTAAACTTTTATTCTAAATTTTGAAAATACCCATCAAGGTTAATTAAGTTTAAACAAATCAATAAATAATTTTCAAAATTAGAATGAACATAAATTTTTTTTGAACAAAGTCTAAATAATGATCAATGCCAAAAAAAATAAACGATAAGACCCGATAATTTCAATTGGAGTTTTAACATAATTGGTTGGAAAATAATCTTGCACCGTATTAAAAACATGTGAGTAGTCATTTTCTTTCTTATGAGACTGAAAATCTTGAGCAGACTCATTTTCTTTATGTGACTATTTCTTTATGTCCTTTTGTAAGCATTCTTCCTTTCTTTTCGGCTCCTTTAATTACAAGTTCAATAAATGATATCTCAATTACTTAAGTTTTATCTCCTTTTAAATGAGCATACTAGTCAATTTATTAACTTTCTACTTACTATTCATAGAATTATAGTTAATATAAATGACCCATATTGAAGAGATAAATAATTCAAAACAAATTGCATGAAAATAAGCTTATTCACAAATATTCTTAAATTCTTTAATTGGACAGTCAAGTTAGATAATTCAATGACATGCTCATACATCTCAAGCATACCATCAAAATTTATGTTGGTAAGCTTAACCATATGTGTCCCAGCAAAAAAACTTATTAACAGTTCGGAAACATTCTTTCACATTATTTAGCATTATCGATTTAAGAAAATTAAAACTTAATGTTTGCTATACTCATTCGTATAAAAACATAAACTTTATTTGTTCGATCCTTTTATACTTTATGAAAAGTCTTTTCTTTCTTTTATACTGCTTGAATAATAGCAGTAAATTTCTCAAATAGTAACACTAAGTCAAAATTTAGAACATCAAGATAAAACTGAACTTGTTCTATTCATTTTGAGAAATATTTTTCATTTAAAATCGAAACAAACAAGGTATAAAAATATAGCAAAATAAAACTTTAATCAATAATTCATACTCACTACATTAATGCTAAGAGTAATAAATAATTGACAATTAGTCAAGAAAAACACATGTTTAAACAATCACAAATAGTATTGCCGTGATCTATCTTTGGGATAATCTAATGGCATACTATTTAACAATTATGGTGATTCCCTTTCATCAATAAGACTAATTGATAAAATATTCATAATTAAGTAAGTCTGTTACCTTTGGGTATTCATTCCAATATCAATTATGAATACCTATCAACTATCCTATTCCAATTCAACAATTACTTAGAAGTGGTGCACCTTTGGACCAACCTAATATCTTTGTAATTAAAGAATTGCGATTTGCAAAGTCATTATTTTTTAATACTTGAGAAGGGTATTAAATTTCAATTATTTGATTTGATATTTATGTGTCATTCTGATTGGGTCACTTTGGCAACTACCAATCGTATCATAATTTAAATTTCAAATCACAATAAAAACTTTGCACATTATTGAATAAATAATAATTTGTTCACAATTATTCATCATCATCATCATCATCATCATCATAATCATAATGCATATTACTAAATCATAAGAATAATAATAAGACAATAAATATTAACATAATTCATATTCTATCTCACATAAGAATATATACCACTTTTAAAAATCAAGCTTATACATAATGGTGGTAATAATATCATACTGAAATAATTTTTTAGAGGTTACAGTTAGATCCATAAACAACAATGTGCTTAGTACCATAAAGATCACAATAATACTTTAATGTGTCTCACAATAAAATTTGATAATATAAAATTCAGCAAAACATGAATAATAATGATTCATTATATAATATGAATATCTTTAGGCATTACCAAATCAAACAATACAATGGTCATTATCTACTAAACCTTTCCTCATAATAAAAATAATTAAATCATTTGCAGTATTCAATTATCAAAATATTAAAACATTCGGTTTATCATTAAAGAGTTAGCACTCATTAAATAAATATTATTTATACAATATGCAATCCGATCTAAAGTAGGAACATAAAAGTTGCATATTAAATTTTATATCATGTTTAGCAAATTGAAATTTTTTGATCAAGGCAATCATAATTGTAATCAAAATTAATTGATATTTACTTAATCGGAAAATCATAATGTTTTGAAACATAAGCTTTGATACCACATATAAATAATTTTATGGTGTTATGCATATAACAACCTTTATAATCCAAAATCGTGAACGATCCTGATTTTCACAAATAATAACATAATGCGGAGAATAAATAACATACCCAAATCAATTATGCGAAACCTTCGAGTGACCCAAACTTGATTGAACATAAACCTAACAATAATATTAGTGGAAAAGGATTTCTCTCTCTTGACCCTCTTTAGAATATATTGAATTCAGAAAGAATTGATGGGTAGTCTGAATGTCCTTTTATAGGTAAAGGGAGGATCAGTTTTCTTATTCAACAATGATTCCACTTTCCCATCAAAGTAGGATACTTGGAAAACACTCTTATTTATTTACTAGTTAATTGTAGCAAAAATATAAAATTATAATCCTACGAAATCTCTAATTCATATTATCATATCACGTGGATTAACATAATGACTAAATAATTAATTTAGTCTTACACTTCTTCCTCTTCCCATGCTAAAAGAGGCCTTCTAAAAGAAAAAACACAAACCCCTGTGCTGTGTCTTCTTTGAACAGTCCTTCAGAGTGCCGTCCTTATCCCCTGATAGGTTGTAAAGCCTAGGGAACTCAACCTTCAGTTGGGTGTTCATGTGCCATTTATCAGACCAGAAGTATATGCTATACCCATCCCCAACTCTTATCTTCAGCATATAGGCCAAGATGATACACGGGACAAAACGTAAAAACTATCAATGTAATTTGCTCAAAAAAAAAATGCATACATAAATGTGAAAGCAAGAAAGAGAACATGAAGACACAATTTTGTTAAACTCACATCATCAATGTAAGCCACCCAAACTTGATTAATATAATGCAAGGATCATCCGCCCATTGTCAATTGATTTTGAGTTAAATATTTTAATATGACATCAAAGCTGGGTCTTGGATGGTCTATCACATTTTTTGGTACAAACGGTCCATTTCTCAATTGAACCTTTCAATAATATATAATACAAGGAATGAAAGAGCCTCTCCACTCATTCCACTCAAACTTAATTAATATGATGTAAGAAACGCAAGGGCTCTCTACTCATTTGCCAATTAGTTCTTCCAATCTAAGCCACCTAATTCTCCACTCATTCTTTAACAAAGAAAGGAAGAAGAAGATGAAAAGAAAGAGCCAGCACAAATTCCACTCATTGCCGATTGATTCCTCCACTCACCAATCTAAGCCACCCAATTCTCCACTCATTCTTTAACAAAGAAAGGAAGTAGATTAACTAACTCACTCACTCTATCATCTCCACTAACTACAACTAACTCTTGCTGACTCTTCCAACTCAAAAGATTAACTAACTCACTCACGCACTCTATCATGTCATCTCCACAACGGTAGCTAACTCACTCCCACTCATTCTTTAGAAGATTAACAGCTTAACTAACTTACTCACTCTATCATCTCCACTAACTAACTAACTAACTAACTAACTCACTCTTTCATCTCGACTAACTACAACTTACTCTTGCTGACTCTTCCTGCTCAGGTTTGTTTGGAATAATTTAAACAAATGTCCTTTTTAATTTTTTACGAATAGATGTGCAAAACAATAGAGAGATTATATGCAAAAAATATGATATTTTAGTGTACCCCAGACAAATTCTTATTATTCCAGTATGTAAGTCGTAAACCAGCACGGTTTTTCATTCTATTCAAACTAGCAGTAAGTGCAGACTTAAAGAAATTTTAAAGAAGGATTGGGCTTCCCTTAAGTTTAAATTTAGATTGAAAGGTGTTGTTTGGACTTATGGGGGCCATCATGGGTCTGGCTTTGATGATTCAAATCGTTCATTTTATTGGACCATGCATGTATATCATCCATAAATAAATAAAAAAAATAGATTGATCCAATATTCGTAACCCCTAAATAAATAAAAAAATTAGGTTGATCAGATATTCGTAGCACCTTCATTTTATTGAATTTGTCTTCAAAAAAATTAAGGGTCAATGTGTTTTTAAAAATAGACTCTTTTTTTTTGTGTTGGGGGGGGGGGGGGGGGGAGGGGGGTACAAATGCGATAAAATGAGTGGGTTATAAATATAGGATTAATCTAATTTTTTTTTTTAATTTTATGGATGATATACACGCAAGGATCTACAAAATGAAATATTCGAATTATCAAAAAAGAACCCATGGTAGGCTCCACGAGTCCAAATAGCACCCTCCAGTCCAAATGATGGACATGACAGAAATCCAGTCTTTTAAAGAATAAGTTTGGTACATTTTGTTTTGACATTAAATATATTTTTTTGTATGTATTTTTTTTTTTTGTTGGGTGTAAATCACAATTACACTAACTTATTCTAATATTCGAAAAAATATAGTAAATATTATAATTTTGACATAATTACATTGATTTTTTTTTTTTAAATTATGTTAAAATGACAAGAACTAATATTGATGGTGTGGAGATATAAGGATAAACAAATAAAAATATGTATTTTAATGTAAAAGATACGACAATATTATTATTTTTTATTTATATGACTAACAAATTATTGATGAAAAATAAAATAAGTGTAATATGAATTAAAATTGAATATTGAAGTCTAAATCAGGCGGGCAATAGGTCAATTTCTTAAACATTACAATTCAAATGATGGGCACTTAATCCATAAATCCAAATTTCAATTTTATTTGGCCAATGGTGCAGACGCGGAACATTTTGTCAAAAGGACAAACTTAACAAATAGTTACACTCTCTCTCACTCTTTCTCTCCAAACCCTAACCCTCTCTCTCTTCAAACTCTCTCTCTCTCTCTCTCTCTCTCTCTCTCTCTCTCTCTCTGTTCCTCCGCCACTACTCTTCTAGCGCCTTTGTTGATGCTCCTCATCGTTGAACCAAAGCTCCGTAGCTCTGCCGTCATTGAACCAGAGCTCCGCCGCCCTGCGTTACCGGTTCTAGTGACGATCTCTAGTCGTCATCGTCGTCTTTTGCAGTGCACAACTTCAGATCCGAGCGAATTTCTATCTCTCTCTCTCTCTCTCTCTTTTTCTCTCTCTCTCTCTCAGCTCAAATCGCGGTTATACCTCTCTCTACCTCATGGCGTCAACGATCACGAACAACCTTCATCCACCGCCGGTGAGGACTCCATCTTCTCCGCTCCTAAATCTATGTTGTTTCTTCAGAAACCCTCAAATTTGTGTTGTTCTTGACCAAATCAACGTTTCAACTCCGCAACTTGAACTTCGTCAAGATCTCCCTTTGTTCTTTCAAATCTGTGTGGCTTTTCAATTCTTCTCACAAATTCAGGAATCAATGGCCATTCTTGTTTCTCTCTTTCTCTCTCTCTAGTTCACCGCCCATGAACATTGTCTGGTAGGTCTATTGATGCTTTGTTACTCACCTTCTATTGTTACAATTCAATAAAATCTTTTTTCTTTTTTTGATCGAATCCATTCATTTCTGATATATCTAAGCTGATTTATGTTTATTTCTTTCCGTCCTTTGGATATCCTGGATTTGATTTGATTTTTGTTATTTCACATCATTCTTGGTGTTAGCTGTATATTATTATTTTATACTTATCTATTTGTATTGTAGATATATCTCATTTTATCTCTGATATATCTCTATCTCCTTCTATACTTATCTAGGTTTCTTTTCAGCCTATATATATAGGCTTCTCCTATTGTATTATTCATTCAATTTAATATATTAGAATTACTCTTTTCTCTTCTCTCTCTACTCTTATAACATGGTATCAGAGCCTAGGGTTCTCTCATAGCCTCTTCTTCTTCTTCTTCATCACATTTTTTTTCTGTCTAGCAGATTGATTCTGTCTCAAGTTGGTTTCTACTGGTTTATGCGTCTCTAGTCCATCTTTGTTTCAACGTTTGGACCATACTAGCCTCTTCATCTCTTCAAGACAAAGCCAATGTCGCCAGAATCACCTTTATTTGACGCTGCACACACCCCCATGTGCAGCTCAAAGATAGGCCACGCGTTGTGACGTTTCCTAAACACCCCATGCACCTCATGCTCTTCTACCTCGAGCTATCTTGCGCCGCAACCTCACCTGCTAACGTGAGTCATATGTTTTGACGTCATCACTGACGTCAACCCTGGCTTCCTGTGCACCGCTGCCCCTTGCTTGCTAACGTGCGCCGTGCGCACCTCTACTAACATGCGCCGCGCATTTACTGTGATGTCAGCCCTAGTTGACCAACTCAGTCCAACAACTTTGACCAATCGATTCCTTACCTTTCTGGTCATTTTTTTTGGTTCGTTCAGACCATATCCTAACTATTTTTGGCCTCCTAAATCTGCTAGTGTGTTCTGTTTTGGCAAAATCAGTCTCTACAAGGCCCCTTCTTCTCTTTTTTTTGCCTTCTTTGAGCATCATGGATCTTTCTGACAACATCCATTCAATCTCCGTTACACTTGATAGGTCTAACTATGTTCTTTGGGCCCAAGCTCTCTCTAGATTCATCAAAGGGAAACGACTTTGGTGTATTATCACTGGTGCTCTTTCTAAACCCATCCAGGAAGAAACAGAGACTGCATCTGCTTTTGATGATCGTCTTGATGAATGGGAAAGAAAAAAGGGTAAACTACCAGTAAGTCATAATAGTTGGACTTAATTCCTATCAAGTCCTATTGAAAATAAGTTTTGGTAAACTTGTCTCTAAAAATAATTTTTTTTTGACAATTTTTTATATATGTCGCTAAAAATTAACAATTAGTGACTTTTTTGTCATGATTTTTATAAATTGTCACTAAAAGTTACAATTAGTGACGTTTTTTTATAACAAATTTTTCCTATAGGACCTATTAGACAATAAGTCTATTTATTAGGATCTACATGTAAGTACCCTAAGAAAAAACTTCCAGATTATCATATGGTTCCGGGCTACTTCTGTTCCTTCTACCAACCTTCAGTTTGGACGCTTTCAGGATGATGATTCCATTGCCTCTCTTGCCAAAGCAATTTGGGATTTCTTAAAGGAACGTTATCAAGCCACTAGACATGCTCACCAATATCAGCTGTTGCAGACTGTTCATTACATGTGCCACGCACCTGGTAAGTCTATCAATGACTTCTTATCCCAAATGTCGTCTGTTTGGGACCAACTAGCTCTTTCTGAACCTACATAGGCACATTCTCAGGATGCACAACTGTTTATTACTTATGAAAATCATCAACGACTATTACAATTTCCTATGGCTCTTCATAGCACTTTTGAGCTCGTGCGTGCTTCTTTGCTCCATCGTTTCCCCTTGCCTACTTTAGAGCAAGCCATTATTGAGCTACTATCAAAGGAGACTCGTTTTGGGATTCTCAAATCTCAAAACATGGATTCTGTTCTTGCTATACCATCATCTCAGAGTTTCTTATCTTCCTAGCCCTCTAGTATATGCAATTATTGTCGCAACCGCGGCTTGCCAGCCAATCATTCTCTTGTTCAGTGCCAGGTTCACGAATGCTTGACTTGTCACAAGACTGCTCTAGGTAATCTCCAAAGCAATTGTCCTCGAGCTCTCTTCACTACTTCATCTAAGAAAGGGTTTTCTCGTTCTGGGTATTAGTCCAAATCTGGCTAAGGTTCTCGCTCTGCTGCTGTTGCCTCTGAGGGTTCTTCTACTCACCACTCCACTGATTCCACTACTCCTTCATTCTCTATGGATGATGCTGAGTCCATCATCCACCAGGTGCTCGCCAAATTTGACACTCCTCCCTCTATTGCTTTTTTAGTGACCTCAGGCAACTCTTCATGGTATTTTGATTCCACGTGTTGTAATCATTAGACTTCTGACTCCGTTATGTTTTCTTCTTTATCATCATCATCTTTTGTTCCCACTATACACACTGCTAATGGTTCTCATATACTTGTTAGTCATATTAGCCAAATCTCTACTTCCACTATGTCTCTTTCTGATACTTATCACATTCCTGCTCTTCAATTGAATCTTATCTATGTTGGCTAGTTATGTGAAATTGGTCTAGCCGTTACCTTTTTTGCTAATGGTTGTTTGGTGCAGGACCCTCAGACAAGACAGATCCTTGGGATAGACCATAAGCATGGACGTCTGTTCGAGCTTATACATCTTCGCAGTCTACACAAATCATCTACTGTTGCTTCTATTGCTTCCTTTGCTATATCTACTGTGTCTTCTTTTCATCTTTGGCATTATCACTTAGGACATGTCTCTTTTAGTCGTTTGAAAACTTTGGTTTCTAGTGGTCAGTTAGGTCATGTCCATCTTGAAGATGTCGATTATTTATCTTGTCAAATTTCTAAACAACCTACTTTACCTTTTAATCAAAGTACTTCCATTTCTATTACTCTTTTTGATCTTGTATATTCAGATATTTTGGGATCTCCCCCCACACCGACCACTGGGGGGGGGGGGGGTCAAGATATTTTGTGATTTTTGTTGATGATTTTCTCGCTATACTTAGCTTTTTCTTCTCAAAAATCGCTCCAAACTTAAGCAGATTTATTATGATTTCTCTGCCATTGTCCGCACTCAGTTTTCTCATACTATTAAGATTTTTCGTTTTGATAATGCTAAAGAGTACTTGGATTTTGATTTTCTTTCTTTCTTCGAGCTAATGGTATACTATCTCATCGATCTTGTATAGGCATATCCCAACAAAATGGACGAGCCGAACGGAAGCACCGTCATATTCTAGACACTACCAGGGCTCTTCTCATCTCTTCTTCTTGTCCTGAAAAATTTTGGGAGGAAGCTACCCTCACTGCCATCCACACCATAAATCGTGTCCCTACACTTGTCATAGCTGACACTTCTCCTTACGAGCGCTTGTATGGTTCTCCTCCTAACTATATCACTCTTGAAGTTTTTGGTTCTGCTTGTTGTGTTCTACTCTAGCCTCATGAGCACACTAAACTAGAACCTCGTTCTTGCCTTTGTTGTTTTCTAGGTATGGTATAGAACATAAAGGGTATCGTTGTTGGGATCCTATCTCCAAGCGCCTTTGTATTTCCGTCATGTGGTCTTCTGGGAACACAAAATGTTCTCCACTCTTTCCAAATTTCACCGACCATAGTCCACTCACTCACCGATCTTTATCGATATTTTTATAGACTTGTTTTCTGATGAATTTAATGCAAATTTCGGCTCCATGCTTCCACAGCCGCCTATGCCAATCATCCATCCTGAGGATCCTGTGTATGCTGACAGTCATATGCCTTCTCCAGCTTCTGTGGAGGTTCCTCCATCTCCACCTCCCACTAAGGTTCCTTCTCCACCAGAGAGTCACTCTACACGGGTAAAGCAACCTTCTGTTCTTCTCCATGATTATATTGTTGGTTCCACTGCATTTTCCTCTTATGAACCTACTTCCTATTGAGAAGCTTGTTCTAACCCTCTTTGGCAACAAGCTATGACTGATGAACTGCAGGCATTCGATAAAACTCATACCTGGGATGTGGTTGATCTTCCTCTTGGAAAGAGTAATGTTAGTTGCAAATGGGTTTACAAGATCAAAACTCATTCTGATGGTTCCATTAAGCATTACAAAGCTCGCCTTGTCACCTCGGGATTTACTCAAGAATATGGGATTGATTATGAGGAACATTTGCTCATATTGCCTATCTTACTTTAGTTCGCAGCTTACTTGCAGTTGTTGTTGCTCACCACTGGAGTCTTTATCAGATGGATGTCAAGAATGCATTTCTTAATGGTGACCTCACTGAGGAAGTTTATATGCAACCTCCTCCTGGTTCTTTTGTTCCATCAAACAAAGTTTGCAAACTTCGCCATGCTTTGTACAGTTTGAAACAAGCTTCACGTGCCTGGTTTGCCAAGTTCAGCTTTACCATTCGTGACTTTGGTTTTTCCTCTAGTGCCCATGATTTTGCCTTGTTTATACGTAAGACGGAGCATGGTACTATTCTCCTTCTCCTCTATGTGGATGATGTGATTATCATTAGAGATGGCACAATGGGTCTTTCTACTCTCAAACAGTTTCTCAGTCGCCAGTTTAAGATGAAAGATTTGGGTTTGCTTAGCTACTTCCTTGGCTTGGATATTTCCCAAGATTCCTCTGGTTATTTTCTTACCCAAACCAAGTATACTTCTGATCTCTTGGCTCGTGCTGGCCTTACCGATTGTAAGACTACCACTACTCCAGTTGATCCTAAGACTTGTCTTACACCCCTTGACGATCCTCTATTGTCTGATGCCATTTTATATTATTAGTTAGTTGGCAATCTTGTCTATATCAGGCTTACTCGTCCAGATATTGCTTATGTTGTTCACATTGTCAGTCAGTTCATGGCTGCTCCTCGCTTTCTACACTATGATGCTTTGGTTCGCATTTTGTGCTATCTCAAAGGAACTCTGTTTCATGGACTTCATTACTCCCCTTACTCTTCTCCACAGCTGCATGCATTTTCTGATGCCGATTGGGTAGGGGATCCTACTGACCGTCGTTCCACTACTGGGTTCCGCTTCTTCTTGGGCAACTTTCTCATTTCCTGGCGTAGCAAGAAGCAAACTCTTGTTGCTCGTTCTAGTACTGGAGCTAAGTATCGTACTCTTGCTGGTACTACTCAAGAGCTTGTGTGGCTTCATTGGCTTTTTTCTGACATGGGAGTTTCTCATTCTGCTGCCACTAATCTTTATTGTGACAATCAAAGTCCTATTCAGATTGCACATAACAATGTCTTCCATGATCGCACCAATTATATTGAGATTGATTGCCACTTCATACGCCAACATGTTACTAGTGGCCTTGTTCGTCTTCTCTTTGTTACCTCTGTTGATCAGATTGCCGACCTCTTCACCAAAGCTCATCTTCCAGGTCACTTCTCTGATCTCCTCTCCAAGCTCAAGTTGATATTTACCTTACCACCTTGAGCTTGAGGGGTGTGTTAGCTGTATATTATTATTTTATTCTTATCTATCTGTCACGACCCGAACCCGCCCCGAGAAGGTTGGCATCGTAACCGGCCAGTAATCCTAGATTACCACAGGCCTTACTGTACATAACATAAATAAACGGGACTCGCGGAAGCGAAAACAAACTACAATAGTCCAAAGAGCTGTGCATTTATATGAACATACATTTACATGCCAAAATGTTAATTTACCCACTACATTACATAGCATGTATCATGATAAGATCATACATATAACATACATCATAGGCTCATGCCACATATACAGGCAAAACGTAACTCATACGGCCTTCCAGGCCTAGCCCCAACTCGGAGGCACACAAAACTTTGGTGGCTTCAAAACAGTGGCTCGATGCAAAACTCAGCCTAGGCTTGACTCCCAGCATGCTCACCTATAAATACATAAATACAAACAATGAGCTAAAGCTCAGCAAGTAACATTAACGTAAAGGGGTTAGTGAACGAATTCCGGCATTTCATACAAATCCGTAAAACGTAACAGTCATAAACATAATCAGAATCATCTCATAAGAACATACATAATGGCATACTCTATAGAACATAACATAACATAACATTTGTCGTCCAACGACTAGAATAACCGGTCCCGGACACCGATTAAACACATACCGAGATCTCGTAAACTGGTCATGGGCCTACATTTCCATACCGTCCCCCATGACTCAAGCGCATGGGCCTGCACTTCTATGTCGTCCCCCATGACTTCAACTATCTATGGATGCCATACTAGATTCGCAAATAGGACATTCGTTCACAGAAAAACATTTATCATTTCAAAACCATAACATAACATAGCATTTTTTAAACATAGTTCATAATAATATATCTTTACAGAAATGTTACTCACAGTGGGTTTCCAAAACCGGTGGCACGGTCTTCACCTCTTGACCTGCAATTAACAACATTATAACACATTTCCTTTGCATTCATCATCAATAAATCACATAATTCATGCCATTACATTCTGCTTTACTTCATTTCATGCTCAATCTAATCTTTCTTTACTTTAATTCATGCTCATGAGATGCTAAATGATGCAATTAACATGTTAAAATCACGTAAAACATCTTCCCAAACTTTTCCTGAAATTTCTGAAGAAAATAGCTCCCCGCTCGAGCGGCCAAATCCCCGCTCGAGCGGACTGTGAACTGAGGCAGAGATGCTGGATGCGTGAAATCCCCGCTCGAGCGGCCAAACCCCCGCTCGAGCGGACTGTGAAAAATCTGGGTTCTTCTTCCAAACTTCCATTTCTCCTCTTGCAAAAACAACTTCAACATTGATGAAACCAAACCTCAAAACCATTTGAAAACCAACTTATCTTGAACATTATGAACTAGAACAAAACCCACATGAATCATATACAACATCAAACCCATGAATTAGAATGAAAAACCATGAACTTGGACATAAAAGCTTCTTATTTCAACATCCATGGAGGTTCTCCCTCAATTTGCCAAATAATCATGAATTCATGACATGCATGCACCAATTACACATAATTTCTCTTCTATTCCATTTACTTGCCATGAAACTATGGATGATCAACCTTAATTCACAACATTAGAAGAAGATTCTTACCTTTGGAGAAGATTAACTTGATTTCCCTTTTTTTTTTTCTCTTCTTCTCTTGGTCTCTCTCTCTATCCCACGAATTCCTTCTCTCTCGCTCTCTTCTAGATTTTTCTTTCCTCTTTGTTGAGTCAAATGAGGTCAAGCCTTATCTTATTTCATATATATAAACCATTATGCCAAAAACTTGAGCCAAACGAGGCCTAACGAATCAGACGAAATTCAGTCTCCAATTAAATATCCCAATTGGTTCTAAAAATTCCCGGTATCACATAGACGTGTTCAATTTCATTTTTCGAACTCATTACGGTCATCAATTTCAGTCTCGAAGTTGTAATTCCAACAGGTATTTTCTTAAATCAAACAGATATTCTCTAATTAATTCATCTAATCACATACAAATATTCTCCAATTAATTCATCTAATCACATACAGATATTCTCCAATTAATTCATCTAATCACATAATTAATCACGAATAAGTACACCATACGTGTTGGGGTCATTACACTATCTGTATTATAGATATATCTCATCTTATCTCTGATGTATCTTTATCTCCTTGTATCTCTATCTCCTTCTATACTTATCTAGGTTTCTTTTCAGCCATATATACAAGCTTCTTCTATTGTATTATTCATTCAATTCAATATATCAGAATTACTCTTTTCTCTTCTCTCTCTACTTTCATAACACTTGGAATTCTTAATCCCTTTTTTGTATGTTTAACTTCAAT
Organism: Camellia granthamiana; assembly: GCA_036172215.1. Taxonomy (NCBI): domain Eukaryota; kingdom Viridiplantae; phylum Streptophyta; class Magnoliopsida; order Ericales; family Theaceae; genus Camellia; species Camellia granthamiana. Next base: position 486,525 of record JAXFYN010000071.1, on the reverse strand, counting down.
AATTCTATGCAATTCTTTTATAGATTAAATTGTTTATACATGTATATGCGTATCATGTCATTGTCTCTCTATTGACGATGATCTTAGATCTGAAACATATTGTTGTTGTTGATAATGATTGTAACAGATAGACATAGTAAGTCTTGTTTGATTGCTCTATAAAATTTGTACAGATAAAAATTATACAGATATGAAAAAATGTACAGATAAAATTTGAATAGAAAATTTGTACAGATAAAAATATTGAACAGATAAAAAATTAGACAAGTAAAATTTGGACAGATAGAAAAATTACATAGAAAAATTTGAACGGATAGAAAATTTACACAAAAAAATTGAATACATAAACAAAATTGAACAGATAGACAAAAAAATTTGAACAGATAGACAAAAAATTTAAACAGATAGATATAGATTTGAACAGATAGTCAACAAAAAATCAAATAGATAAAAAAAGTCAATGGATAAAATTAAAAATAAAATATCCTCCAGGACTTCTCACCAAACTATTTCACGAAGTGTGGATCTCTTACCAATTAAAAAAAAAATCACTAAACCTAATGCCTTAGACAATTATTAAAATAGATTTTTCACCAATTTTCTTTTAAATGATTGATTAGCCACTTTTAACCTTGGTTTGAATTAATACACCATAAAATAATCCAAAAAATAACACAGTATTTTAAGGTACAAAACCAAATAAGGGAAAAAGGCTACAGTCCAGATACCCAAATCAAATCTGAGAGGGTAATTTATATTAATAAATTGGGCCGAGCTGGTAGTTGGACCGAGATAAGCCCAAATACGAAAGATAGTGCGTACACCGGTCAAAGGAGTGTGCGGATAGTCCGGTTGACAGATGGGCACGGTGTAGCTCGGTTTCTGCGTATTGAGGGTTAGTCCGGTCGTGTATTCTAAACCAGAGTACAAGAGAAGCTTCTTCTGGATCGTTTGAGTTAGTTCGGTTGGACACTTCTATGGATAGCCCGGTTTTAGCATGCGAAACCAGAGTAGAAGCGAGGAAGGGAAGAACCGAACTAGAGGTTAGTTCAGCCATACCTGCTTGTTCAGTACGGCAATGTTACTCCGGTCGTGTGGTAGTTCGGCCGTAGAAGGACCATCTCACTTGGTTTAAGTAGTGAGGGGGGTGTTGGAGGATAAGCATTATCTTCCAGGAGTATGAATCCTAGGAGGACTCTACATGGAGGAATAAGAGTCCTACCAGGATTGTGCCACACGAAACCTATATAAGCTCACCAATATCACCTTTGGAGAGGTAATGCGACTTTGCTCCCTGAATACATAGAGCTTTTGCCTATTTGTCTTGCTTACTGACTTAGGCATCAGAGATGTTTCCGGCACACACCCGCCGGCCAGCTCACGTTTGTGTTTTCAGGTTGTAGAACGACGACGTACAGAGGAACGCAGACTTGATCAACAGGATTATACGAGAAGGTGTATTTCTTTCCCGTACAATTGGCGCCGTCTGTGGGAATAACAAAAAAGAACAACCTCTTGATCAAGCTTTTCCTCTCAAAAATCAATGGCGAACAACGAAGAATTACCCCAGTCCGCCATCGACGGACTAACACCAGAGAGAGGTGCGAGGCGCGAAGGTTTACCTTTAATCCCTCCCATGGCGGACTTGGAGCCACGGCAAAATTCCAGGAGGGATGCAAGGGGTAGAAGGAGGAATAACAGCCCTCATCCCTCTCGTTCGCAAAGCCCAGAAAGACAAAGGCGCAGGATTGATCCTCAAACACTAGAGGATTGCGTCAAGGAACAAGACGAATTGATTCGTCGAATGGCGGAGGACATGGAAACTCTAAAGCATCAGATGAAAGGAAAAGAAGTGGCGACAGGAGAGGGGTGCAACAACAAGACGCCCCCTCGCCACTCAGAGGGTCGTAGTAGGAATTCTACACCCTCCCAAGCAGAAAACAGAAGCCTCAGGACAGGCGATACACAATCCAGATCCTCCAGAACTCATCACTCCAGGTCTGAAAGGGCGAGATCTGAGAGGTCTTACATGGAAGGGAGCACTTATTGGCCTTCGCATACGCACCAAACAAGGTCCAGACAGACGGAATTGCCCAGATCATCCGACTTACAGACTGTGCTTGAAGAGAAAGCACGATGGAGGGAAGACGCCAGGGCACGTGATCCACATAGAGTTTCTGCTTTACAGCGGTTGGCTCCTCGGACGCATGGAAGCGTCGAGGTTGGAATGCCAATTCCGCGCCCTGCCTACGAACCAACGGATAAAGCATTGGCGAGGCTGCAGACCTCACCGTTTGTTCCAGCAATTGAGAACGCGCCCCTACCATCAGGCTTCCTTCAGCCCAAATTCACAACATATGAAGGGAAGACGGACCCTTACTCACACTTGAGCCACTTTCGCCAAGTTATGGCTGTATACCGGCAGAACGAGGCGCTGATGTGCATCCTCTTCCCATCAAGCCTTGGTGACTTAGGCTTGACTTGGTTTGAAAAGCTTCCAGAGGGTAGCAAAGCCTCCTGGGCGCAATTGGCAGAAGCGTTTGTCACAAGATTCAGGACAAACACCAAAACTCCGGTGGAGATCGATCAGTTACTCTCCATCGACATGGGTGACAAGGAGACCCTAAGATCCTACAACAGTCGCTATTGGGAGACATTCAACCAGATTGGGGATTGCCCCACCAATCTCGCCATTGCGCAGTATAAAAAAGGCCTTCCAGTCAGGAACAGACTAAGGGACTCTATCACCATGACGCCACCTCTTACCATGGAAGCCTTGATGGAAAGAGTGCATCAGCACATCAGGGTGGAAGAGGATGGCGCTCGTGCCAAAGCAAAAATAGGCGCGACCGTGGCGCCAGAAAAGAAGGCCTCAGCAAAGGTCAATGCGGTAGACCGGCCGAACAGAAACGGACGTGGTAGACGAGACAACGGAGAAGACCAAGACAAAAGATGGTTGAGAGTCCGCACTGCCATAACCACGGTCTTCAAGAAACCGATCTACCGTATACTTAGTGAGATTCGAGACGAGCCCTTCGTCAAGTGGCCAGCCAAGCTAGGCGAGGCCCAGAAGGGTTACGACGACAGATCACGGTGCACCTTCCACAAAGAAAAGGGGCACCGCACTGAGAATTGCACGCCATTAAGGCAACATCTGGAGGAGTTGGTTGCAGCAGGCCACTTGGACAAATACATTGAAGGAGGGGCACAGCCAGCCTCCCAGGACCATAATAACCCCAACGGGATGCCGATCGACGCCCCACCTCAAGGCGTAATTAATGTGATACATGGAGTCTTCGAACCTGAGCGTGTATGCGAGCTCAGAGGGTCGATCAAAAAGGCTGAGCACTTAAGGAAAGTACTAAGCACTCAACCTATCATTAAAAAGGGGAGAACAGAAGCCACGAACGTCATGCCTTTCTCAGATAAAGACTTGGACAGAATATATTGCCCATACAATGATGCCTTGGTCGTCACTCTCCGAGTCAAGGATTTTGACGTCAAGCGGATTCTGATTGACCAAGGTAGTTCATGTGAAATTATGTACTATGAGACATTCAAACAATTGAAGTTACAAGACAAAGACTTGGCACCTGCCGTTTCTCCCCTAATTGGATTCAACTCCATGCCAGAATGGCCCGTCGGCAAAATAATCCTCCCAGTCAGAGCAGGGAGTGTGACAAAACAAGTGGAGTTCTGGGTGTTGAAGGTCCCCTCAACTTACAACATCATCTTAGGCAGGACATGGCTGCATGCCATGCGCTCGGTGGCGTCTTCCTACCACCAAGTGATGCGATTCCCCAACGACACCGGAGTAATAGAAGAAGTCTATGGAGATCAGATAATGTCGAAGTAGTGTTTTGTCACGGTGAATGGTAGCCGCGCTGCCAAAGGATACGTTCATTCGGTGGAAGAACCAGAGAGTAATGAACTGTTCGCAGATGTTGGCAAAGCGGCTAGCCAGAAAGCGGTGGAAGACTTGGTAGAGGTAAGAATAGATGAAAAGAACCCGGATAAGTTCTTTTTGCTCGGTTTGTCATTGTCCAGCGCTGAGAGGTTAGAGGTCTTGGAATTTTTGACCTCTAACATCGAGGTGTTTGCCTGGACTCCATACGACATGCCAGGCATTGATCCCAATTTCATCTGTCACCAACTCAATGTCCACCCATCTGCCAGACCAATCATTCAGCGCACTCACAGATCGGCACTCCACCACGCCGAGATAGTGGCGGAAGAAGTGGGAAACTGATTGGAGGCTGGGGCAATTAGAGAGGTGCACTACCCCAGGTGGATCTCCAACATAGTCGTAGTGCCAAAGAAGAATGGCAAGTGGCGCGTCTGCGTCGACTACAAAACAGTTAACAAGGCGTACCCAAAGGATAGCTTTCCTCTACCACGGATAGATCAACTGGTAGACCTAACGGCGGGGCACAACCGACTTAGCTTTCTGGATGCATACAGAGGCTATCACCAAATCGCCATGCATGAACCAGATCAGGAAGTGACATCCTTCACAACTCCAAGGGGACTATACTGCTACAAGGTCATGCCCTTTGGCCTAAAGAACGCAGGGGCGACATTCCAGAGAATGCTCACCAAGATGTTTGAGCCGTTGTTAGGCAGAACAATGGAGGCTTACATCGACGATATGGTGGTCAAGAGCAAGGATGAGAATGACCACCTCAAGGACCTAAGTGAGATGTTTGAGATCCTGAAGAAGCATAAGTTACACCTCAACGCGTCGAAGTGTGCATTCGAAGTAGGATCTGGCAAATTCCTAGGCTTCTTGGTGACCAACCGAGGTATAGAAGCAGACCCTTCTCAGATCAAGGCTATACAAGATCTGGAGAGACCAAATTCAGTAAAGGAAGTGCAGCATCTCACCGGCATGGCGGCCGCACTCAATCGGTTCATAAGCCGGTCGTCAGACAAACTACGACCATTCTTCTATGCGCTGAAGGCCAAGTTTGAGTGGGACGAAGAATGCGACCAAGCTCTGGCAAGCTTAAAGGAATACATGTCTTCTCCACCACTCCTTGTAACCCCAATTCCTGGAGAAGAGCTCCTCTTATACCTGGCAGTCTCGCAGCACGCAATCAGCGCAGTGTTGGTCCGTGCAGAAGGAATCCAACATCTGCCCATCTACTATGTCAGTAAGACATTGCTAGGCGCCGAAACGAGGTATTTGCCACTGGAGAAACTAGTATTGGCCTTAATGATGGCCTCAAGGAAGTTGTCGCATTACTTTCACGCCCACACCATAGTTGTTCTCACAGCCTTCCCACTTAAGGCTTTATTTGAAAGGGCGAACTTTTCTGGGCGAATTCTGAAGTGGGCAGTAGAATTGGGACAATACGACATCAAGTTCTAACCCAGAACCGCAATAAAAGCTCAAGCACTAGCGGATTTTGTCGCAGAGTTCACTCCTGGAAGTCATCACATCTGCCCAGTCGACCTGACTGAAACAACCGAATTAGGGATGGAAGTTGACGTCGGAATAACGCAACCCCTAGTACTGGTTACTCAGTCAGGCCCCAAGGCAGACCGGAGTAGAGAAAGGGAGGACGAAGCGAACCACGCTACGCCAAGTCAAGACTCACCAACGAAACAAGACCTGATACAACCAAATAACCAGGGGCAGACAGCAAGCATGAACCGTGAAGAAGACACTAGCAACATGGGAAATCCCAAGGCATCATCCGATCCCTCCACTTGCTGGAAGTTGTTCGTTGGGGAGATGTGGAAGCTCTTTGTGGATGGAGCATCCAACCGACATGGAGCAGGACTTGGTATAGTCCTCATCTCTCCAGACGGCCTTGTAGTGGAGCAGGCAGTCAACCTTGGCTTCCCAGCATCAAACAACGAAGCGGAGTACGAAGCGCTTCTTGCAGGTCTTAAGTCAGCATTCTACATGAAGGCCACCGAACTGATGGTTTACAGCGACTCGCAACTTGTGGTAAACCAAATATCTGGCGACTATGAAGCAAAGGATGACAGAATGGCTAAGTACCAAGAGCTAGTCAGAACCGAAATCAAGAAGTTTGAAGTGGTGAGGATAGAACAGATCGGCAGGGAGGAAAACAGCAGAGCAGACGAACTAGCAGGCTTCGCCTCAATGGCAGACACCTCCATCCCTCATCCACTGCTGATCGACTATCTGCCTAGACCAAGTATTGAAGACCCAGAAGCTGAAGAGGTATGTTGTGCAGAGTTAGGCCCTTCGTGGATGGATCCCATCATATTGTTCCTGAAAGACGGCACCTTACCGGAAGAAAAGAAAGAAGCCAACAGAATAAGAGCAAAGTCGCAGCGATTTTGGCTCTCTCCATCCTTGGCATTATACAAGAAGTCGTTCTCAGGACCTTACTTAAAATGCGTTCACCCCAGCAAGGTAGAAGCGTTCCTGTTCGAAATACATGAAGGGGTTTGTGGCAGCCATCAAGGAGGAAGATCACTGGCATACCGAGCTATTTCACAAGGATACTGGTGGCCATACATGCAGGCGGATTCAGAGAAGTATGTCAAAAAATGCGAAAAGTATCAGAAGTTTGCGCACCAAATACACCAACCTGCCAGAGAACTACTACCGCTGACTAGCCCATGGCCTTTCGCAATGTGGGGCTTAGACATAGTGGGACCACTCCCAACAGCACCAGGCAACAGGAAGTTCTTTCTTGCAGCAACCGACTACTTCACAAAGTGGGTGGAAGCAGAAGCCTTGGCATCAATCAAGGAAAAAGATGTGAAAAAGTTTGTCTGGCAGAACATCATCACTCGCTTTGGCATACCAAAAGCACTGATCTCAGACAACGGCACTCAGTTCGACGGCAGAATTTTCAGAGGCTTTTGTGAAGAGTACAAGATAGAGTTCTACAATTTTACACCGGCATATCCCCAAGCAAATGGTCAGGCAGAGGCATCAAACAAGGTAGTCTTGGATGGACTGAAGAAAAGGTTAGAAAGAGCAAAAGGCAAGTGGGCAGAAGAGCTCCCTCATGTTTTATGGGCTTACCGCACCACGCCTCGCCGATCAACAGGAGAAACACCATTCTCCTTAGCTTATGGCATGGAGGCAGTCATCCCATTAGAAGTTGGCCTCCCCACAATTCGGAGCGAAAACTTTGATCCAGACCTAAATGGCGAAGCCATAGCATTGGAACTTGACCTTGCGGAAGAAAGAAGAGACAGAGCACTGGTTCACATCGCCTCCTATCAACAAGAACTACCCAGGAAATATAACAAAATGGTGCATCCAAGGCAATTCAAGATCGGCGATTGGGTACTTCGCAAAGTTATGGGAAACACACTGGTACCGGGAGATGGCAAGTTAGGGCCCAATTGGGAAGGTCCTTACAAAGTGGTCGGATTGGCTGGCAAAGGGGCATACCACTTGGAAGATGAGGACGGCAAAGCAATTCCTAGGCCATGGAACACTGCCAATCTTAAGTTATTTTACTTTTAGCTTTTTTCTTTTTTAAAATATGTGTAATTTTTTACTTTCTCAATAAAACAAGACGATTCTTTTTCAATATATTTGTTTTCAGTAGAAAGTAGCTTTAGCAAGTTAGGAGCATTGTACACATAGTTGGCCGGAATAACCAACTATGGACCTCCCTAAGCCCAGGATTAGGATCCAGGCTGCAGGACATTTGGTCGGAATAACCAAACATTTTATTCTAAGTTGGCTGGGAAAACCAACTTAGAGGTTTGCTGGATTAAACCAACACCCTTCCTAAGCCCAGGATTAGGATCCAGGCTGCAGGACGTTTGGTCGGAATAACCAAACATTTTATTCTAAGTTGGCTGGAAAACCCAACTTAGAGGTTGGCTGGATTAAACCAACACTTGTTACTCTTCAGCCGAAGTATGGGTATGACTGAAGAGTGGTTGGCTGGATTAAACCAACACTTGTTACTCTTCAGCCGAAGTATGGGTATGACTGAAGAGTGGTTGGCTGGATTATACCAACTCTTTGTACTCTTCAGCCGAAGTAAGTTTATGGCTGAAGAGTGGTTGGCTGGATTAACCCAACACTTGGTACTCTTCAGCCGAAGTAAGTTTATGGCTGAAGAGTGGTTGGCTGGATTAAACCAACTCTGTGTACTCTTCAGCCGAAATAAGTTACATCGGCTGAAGAGTGGTTGGCTGGATTAAACCAACACTCTGTACTCTTCAGCCGAAATGAGTATATCGGCTGAAGAGTGGTTGGCTAGTAAGTTAGATAGCTAAAACCGAGATCACAGTTGAGCAAATGATCACATGGAAAATTCATTACAAATGCAAGCATACATACACAAAACCGGAATAAGAGTTGAAGAAGATTTTTTCATTGAAGTAAAGAGGAAGTACAACTGAGGGGCCGCAGCCCGGTTACAAAAGTTCAGAACAAAAGAAAAAAAAAAAAATCAATCAATCAACCAAGAAGTGCATCCAGTTCGGCATCAAATTCATCCTCAGCATTTGTTTGGAGTCCGGTGTCAGCTGGGAGCACGGTTTGATTTGGGAGCTCGGTTTCGGCTTGAACCTCGGTTTATGTTGGCTGTGTATTGTCAACCAGCAACTCGTCAGTTAAGACCTCTATGACCGGCTCCAACCGAACTGTCTAATTGATTGGTTGTTCGTTGACGGCCGGGGTAAGAGTTTGCTCATCTTCACTAGAATCTTCATCATCATCTTCATCAGAGCCTTGGCCCTCGAGAAATTGCTTCTGCAGATCGGCAGCATATTGGGAGAGCAAGGCCGGAATGGAATAAGCTGGAGCATTGTAAACCTCGGTCTCGGCCCCGCAGCCGAGCTTCTCCACAGCACTCCTCCAACCGCACTTGAAGAACAGGTCCTTCGCTGCGTCACATTGGAGGGTGTATGCGTCCTCTGCCTCATTAAACCCTCGCTTTTCGGCGGCTTTGACGTCCTTCTTCAGCTGGTTTATCTCGGTGTCCTTTTTCTTTTCGACCTTGGCCAACAGGCGCAAGTATTTGTCTTTCGCTTCGGCAGCAACCTTCTTCTTTTCGGCTTCGACCGAATTGGCTACTTCGGTCAGCCGATCGTTCTCTGCCCGAAGTTCGGCCATTTGTTTTTTGGCCTCCTCTAGCTCGGCCCTTTTTGATTCGGCCTCAGCCATGGCCTCCCTTGTACTCCTCCTAAGCTCCATGACCCTCCTGTGAGTGACTTGGTTTTTCTGGATGGCCTGCAAAGGAGAAGTAACATTAGCCGGACTCCAAGTTGGAAAAAATCTTACATAGAAAGGAAAACTGCTTACCAGGATCATGGACTTAGTGGAGGACCGAATCGACTTTAGCTTGGTGTTGAGCTGCTTGTAATGGTGCTCTATGTCCTTGGGAAGGCACACACTTTTGGCCAGGTTGAAAGCCATCAAGTGGTCCTTCTCTGAGACCACCGAATCAGAAGTGGTGATATCTCGGTCATTAAAGGTGAGGGTGGGAGCCCATTTGGAAGAAGTGGCAGTTCGGTCAGTCTCCTCTGGCTGGAGGCTTTGTTGACGGCTTGGAGGAGGGCTTGGTGGAAGAACGTTCTCGTCCTCGTCGACAAGTCGTGGCCCGGTTTGGCTAGTCCGGGCACGCTTATTTCGGTGAGAGGAAGAGGGCTGTTGGGATGGAAGGGCCACCACGGTCTCAGTGGTCTGGCCAGGTTGTGGTACTTCGGCTAGGTTGGTTGCGGTCAGCATTGCCTTCAGACGGTTTCTTTTTGCCATCTCTTGTTCGGCAGTTAGTGGCACCAAGTTGACTTGAGGCAAGTTTGGGTCCGGTTCTGGTGCGTCTTCGAGGAGGAAATCGGTCACCCTTGCTTTTCGGCGACCGGAGTAACGGTAAGTCGGTTCGAAGTTTAGAAGTTTAGCCCAACTTCTTTCCCGAACTCGTAGTGCGGCGCGCAGAACGCCTAGGTTGGGGTAGTTGTAAAGGGAGTGAAGATGAGCTGAATCTGCGAAAGGAAGACAAACTATTAGTTCGGTTCAGAAGATAAAAACCGAAATAAAGAAAAGTACGAAAGGCAACCGGAGTATGTATACCAGGTTCTCCTTTTTTCCAATTTATACTTCGGCCGGGAATCCGGGCCTGATGGTCTTCGAAATTGCCAGACACCCAGAAGAAGTCGTCATCATTTAAGTCTTTGTCCGGTGTGTGTTTAATTATTTTTTCTCGACCACGGCGTATTCTCAAGTAATAACACCAGCCTTCATTCTTGGATCCTAATGAGTACTGGTGGAATATTTCGGCTAAGCCTAGGTTGAGACCGGTTTGGCGGTTTAGGGCGTCTATGCCCATTATTATACGGTATGTGTTGGTGGAGAGTTGGGTGGGCATAGTCTGGTTTGCCTAAGAAACTCACAAATTAAAGACTGGACTGGGAATCGTAGTCCGGTTTCTATTATTGACTGAATGGTAAAGGGGACAAAGCCCTCGTTATCCTATGGGTCGACGTCTCGTTCGGCTAGAGTAAGGTGTACGTCGTCCGGGATGTTGTGGTCCTGGCGGAATTCGGCCAGACCACCTGGGGTTTCTACCAAAAATCTATACTTCCCCATTTTATTGTATAAGTTATGTATAAATTACTTCGGTTCAAAAAACTGTGCTCAGTAGTTCGGTTGAGCGCGCAGTGGAGTGCCTGGCAACCTAAAGTTTGCAAAGTGGAAGAACAAGGAGTTAAGCACAGATCGTTGACCGTGCTACAAAAACAAAGCAAGAGAAAAGGAAGTCTTACTTCAGCTACACAGGATGCTGCGGGATCTACCTCGGTTTCAACAAGGTGCATGTTATTTCGGTTCGACAGGATGATTTGGTTATCTCGGTTCTACCTATGTGTTTTGTTACTCCGGTTGGGCATTAAGGGGCAGCTTTCTGAGTTCGGTTTCGATACTGAGAAAGCTGGCTTAGCCCTGAAGGCTTAGCTCGGTCAAAAGCAAAAATTGCTAGTTCGGTGTGTTTTTATTTCGACTAGTGTGAATCAGATGGTGACCTATTGAAACTACTGTTATTTTGCACAAGTTTTAGTTCGGTTTTAGTCTGCCTGGATCTATGTATAACAAAAACAGCTTCCTAATTCGGTTGAACGTGTTTTATGGATCACATGAGTGTTCTACAAACTATTACTTGCAGATTCATGGAGTTCTAACGCTATAGCCAAGTTTTTCCAGAAAATACAAAACTTGCAACAAAAAAGTGTTTTGCAAAAACACATAAAACAAAGCATAGGAAACAGAGGAATACAAGAGCAGGTTTATGATACTTACCAGGAAAAGCAGAAGAACTGGAGATGGAAGCAGCAACAGTGAAAATGCAGAAACTCAGAGGTTGGAGGTTTCGAAGAAGGAAAGGAGGAAGTGAACAGTTTGATAGGTGATTTGAAACAATGAGGGTTTGTTTGTTTTGTGGAAAGAGAAAAGGCAAAAGGCGGGAACTGTTCAAATTCGCGAGGTACGAAGAACGGCGTGACAGCTGTGATTGGCCAATCAAAGGCTGCCACGTGTCACTGGAAAGGACAATCGATTCAGTTTCTACAAACTGAAGAGACGTTTTGACCGGACGTGCACAGTACGGCCCAAGTTTAGCTCGGCTGGATAAGCTAAATGGTTTTTAGCTCGGCTGGATAAGTTAAATGGGTTTTAGCTCGGCTGGAGTGATTGAAACTGTAGCTCGGCCGATAGACAGGTAATCCCAATCATGCTTTGCAGATGGAATTAAGGGATAATTGAGAGGGTAATTTATATTAATAAATTGGGCCGAGCTGGTAGTTGGACCGAGATAAGCCCAAATACGAAAGATAGTGCGTACACCGGTCAAAGGAGTGTGCGGATAGTCCGGTTGACAGATGGGCACGGTGTAGCTCGGTTTCTGCGTATTGAGGGTTAGTCCGGTCCTGTATTCTAAATCGGAGTACAAGAGAAGCTTCTTCTGGATCGTTTGAGTTAGTTCGGTTGGACACTTCTATGGATAGCCCGATTTTAGCATGCGAAACCGGAGTAGAAGCGAGGAAGGGAAGAACCGAACTAGAGGTTAGTTCGGCCATACCTGCCTGTTCAGTACGGCAATGTTACTCCGGTCGTGTGGTAGTTCGGCCGTAGAAGGACCATCTCACTTGGTTTAAGCAGTGAGGGGGGTGTTGGAGGATAAGCATTATCTTCCAGGAGTATGAATCCTAGGAGGACTCTACATGGAGGAATAAGAGTCCTACCAGGATTGTGCCACGCGAAACCTATATAAGCTCACCAATATCACCTTTGGAGAGGTAATGCAACTTTGCTCCCTGAATACATAGAGCTTTTGCCTATTTGTCTTGCTTACTGACTTAGGCATCGGAGAGGTTTCCAGTACACACCCACCGGCCAGCTCACGTTTGTGTTTTCAGGTTGTAGAATGACGACGTACAGAGGAACGCAGACTTGATCAACAGGATTATACGAGAAGGTGTATTTCTTTCCCGTACAAAATCCATTATAAGATTCAAGCATACAAAGGCGCATGTGAATCTTCAAGACATCCCTTAGTGCCACGTCTCGATTTCATTCTCAAACCACTCCAGTTACTCAATTGGCCTTGGGTGTAAAGAACACAACTGTTGGCTTTTCTGATTTTTGAAGGTTAGAAAGTAATTTTGTGCCCGTGCTAATAAAGATTAAAAAATCTTTACCAAATTAATATTAAGCCAAACTCTTAATTGACAATTATGTATAGGTTCTTTTTTTCTCAATGAAGAGAATTTTCATAGTGAGTATCAAATTCATAACCAATTTGAAAGGAAAATTAATTAAGAAATAGGTTAAGAAAGAGAGGTGAAGATAAGAGAAATAATTAATTGGATAGTACAATCACAAGTTGAAGTATATTACCTTGCTAGTCCTACTTCGGAATGAAAACGTGACTAAATAAATTGCTGGAAGTGAATCTACAAGGAAATCAAATTCTATTGCCTCATTTGAAAATTTAATTATTTGCCTATTTTATGAGATAAAAAAAAAATGTCTAGGATAATTTGTGAGTTTTTTTTTTTTGTGATAATTGAATAGATAATTATGAAAAAAGAAAAGTGATTAATTTATAAAATGTGATATTTTATTTTATTCACTTTTTAAATATTTTTTGTAATTATTTTAGTAAAAATTCTACTATGACTATGCTACTCCAACCGGAAAGAAAAGATAAGGCTGATTCTCCCTGCTGACTCAGCTCTGCGTATTGCTACGAGTACCATGTTGTCTCCATATTCTACTGCCACATGTATTTACACACTTAAAAATGTTTAGAACTCTTAAAGTTGGGGACTCCTCGTGATTTTTAAAATGATATGGATCAATCATTTATTTTTATTCTTTTATTTTTCTTTCTTTCTTTCTGAACTAATCACAAATGAGTAGGGTGGATTGTATTTTTTTAGAATCTATAACATTATTGTTCCACATGTCCTCATGCATTCGTTGTCGTGGCAAACCACATGTCTTGTTTCTGTTGGATGGTTTGAATATCCCCACACTAGAAACCAGACATGAAACATTCCTCTAGGGTATGTTTGGTTTAAATTTGTCGAGTGATTTTGGAAACAAATTTTTAAAAAATTTATTTGGTTCGTAAATTTTCCAAGGTTAATGCCTCAGATCCCCACTGGAGTTGACCCCAGGACCCTCAGTAAGGTGTGATTGGTCTGTTTATTTGTTTTTTTTTTATCCAATGACTAACCCCCACGTGTGTGGAGGGAGGGGGTGGTGGGGGTGCTTGGAGACTAGGGGTCTCAAGCACAGCTCATTTTTTAAAATAATTTTCAAAATCACTTTCTCTCTCTTACTTATCAATCAATCATTTTTTCTTTCTTCTCTCCTTCTCAATCACTTTTTCCCTTACGCACATTTACTCAATTATAACAAAATATCAAATTATTCCAAACTCCAAACTCCAAAACTACTTTAAAAATACACAACCAAACAAATCAAAAAAATTTCTAAACTCTCCCCCCAAAATAAATTTTAAAAACTACTCTCTCAAAATCAAACTAAACATACCCCTAGTGTATGAAAGCGACGTCGTTTTTTACAAGACTTCAACCAACAAAATAAATAAATAACAGAGAGACGAAGAAGAACAAACCATCACTGGCGACCTCGTCGGCAGCCCATCTCTAGACCCAAACCCTTTTCCACCGCTTCCGTCCCTCTACCGGCCGACACCACCACCTCCCTGCTATCACAGCTGCAACCCACGTCCCCCCATCACACCTCCTCCTTTTTCTTCCTTTCCTTCCTTTCTCTCTCCAAAAATTACCAAACCCATCAGCGCGAGCCTCTCCAGTAACCTAACCAACACCTTTCCCTTCATCTCCGCCTCCGCCTCCACTCTAGTTCCACCAACACCACCCTCGCAGCCCCAAACCCTAGATCTAGGTTTCTTGCGATTTGAAAACCTTTGGGCTTTTCAATGACCCGTTTTGCCTCCCTACGCTATCGGCCAACTCTCACGCCATCTATCCCTCATCGTCCTCGTCGCCACCACCGTCGTTTGTATGAAATCGATGGCTTTAGTGATCGTGAAGTAGAGAGAGATCGAGTAGAAGAAGATAAAGAAAAGAACAAGATGATGATGGAGGAGTAGAAGGTAAGGGGCCGCCAGAGCAGCGACGGATTTGTACACAGATGAAGTGGTGACGCTGGAGAAGGGCGAGTGTGGCTGGTGATGGATTTCTTCTTCCTCTCTCTGTTTTCTCTTTTTTTTTTTCTTTTTTTCTTTTTTTAAAGTTTTGTCCAAAACCGATGTTGTTTTGAAACACTACATACATTACGAATTTGGATCATCGGCCGCCCTACCCGGCAGCCCCCCAAAACGACGTCGTTTTGGGGTTTTTTTTTTTTTTTTTTTTTTCCTTTCTTCTTCGTCGTTCTTGCTTCAGAAACCAGAGCGGAGGGGAGGGGAGGGGAGGGGAGGGGGAGGGGAGAAAAGGGAGGAGGGAGGGGGAGGTCCGATCGTCGCCGTCGCAGCTCGTCACCTCGCCGCCGGCCGTCGCAGCAGTCCGATCGTCGCCCGATCCAGCTCGTCGCAGCACCGCCGCACCGCCGTCTCCTCCGCCTCCTCCTCCTCCCCCACTGGTTATGGCCCCCTCCAGTCCGGCCCACCGGCGACTCCCTCTTCTTCCCCTCCCCTCCCCCTCTCTCTCTTCTTCCCCTCCCTCCCCTCTGGTTCTGATCTGTTCAAACAAGGAAGAAGAAAAGAAAAAAAAAAAAAAAAAAAAAAAAAAAAAAAACCCCAAAACGACGTCGTTTTGGGGGGCTGCCGGGACGGCCGCCGAAAAGGGCGGCCGAGGATCCTTGCTCCATACATTACAAGATAACCCTACAGAGGATCTGGACTCCGCTAACACAAGTAAGAATTGACTATGCTAGTTGACACGTTTGCGGCTTCTCGCCCTCCTCCAATCGAACTATGTTAATACATAGTTAGAAGCTAAATTTAAATATTTTTTATATATTAGAACAAAATTGAAACACTTTTATATATTGAGAACTAAATTGACACAAATTAAATATTAAAAATAATATTAATTCATACTTTGAGGGCTAAAAATTGAGGGATTTGATTAAAGCCCCCTTATAATAAAACTTGGGCAAAATTTATTTTATCCTTGTGATTTAGCCCTAGAGCACTTTATCCCTTGTCTTTTGAAAATAGTCATATACTCTCATATGGTTTTAAACTAAAATGCAACACCTAACTCAATTAACAGAATTAGAAATTTACTATTTTACCATCTAATATACACATGTTTACACAAAGAATTATACGGAGTTAACTCAATATATACATAAATAGTTATATATATACATCACACTAGTATATCACCCGTGCTATGCACGGATTATGTTTATAATTATCTATATATGTTAACAGTAGTGCTACAGGGCCCGAAAACGGGCGCCCTGAATGCCCCAAATTTTTATTTTTATTTTTCTTTTCAGCAGAAGAAAGGAGGAAGACGAAGGGGGGAAGGAGGGGGAGGGAGAGGGGAGGAGGGGGATGAAGGACTGGAGGGGGCCTAAAAAATGGAGGAGGAGGACGCGATCGGAGGAGGAGGACGCGATCGGCGGTGATCGGCACGATCGGAGGAGGAGGACACGATCGGCGGAGGCCGATGCGATCGGCGGCGATCGGCGCAGGCGGCGCAAGCGACACGACCTCTCTCTCTTTCTCTCCCTCTCCCTCTCCCTCTCCCTCTCTTTCTCTCCCTCTTCCTCTGCAACTTAGAGTTGCAGAGGTCAACAATGGCGGAAAAAAAGGAAAAAAAAAAAAAAAAAAAAAACGGAATGCCCAAAACGACGTCGTTTTGGGCATTCGGGGCATTCGAGCCAACAGTATTTCGGGCCCTCAAACATTTTCCATATGTTAATTGCGATTTTTAAATATCTTTTTTTATTCTGTTTTTTCTTTTTTTATATTATATTAAAGTTTAATATTTTGATAATAATCATATGTGTTAGACTTTTCAAGGAATTAAATGTTTTTTTTATTATATTATATTAAAGTTTAATATTTTGATAATAATCATATGTATTGGACTTTTCAAGAAAAAAATTTTGTACTTATTTTTAATGCATTAAAGTGTTATTATGAGAGATAATAATCATATGTATTGGGATTTTTCAAGATATTCATATGTGTTGGATTTCAAAGAATTTTTTTATACTTGTTCTTAATGCATTAAAATGTTATTATGAGGGTAAGACTTGGGAGTTGGGAGAAGTTAATATATGTTAAGGTTTTTTTTTTTTTTAAATCAAAAAATTAGAAAATTTAGATTGAAAGATTGGAGCTCCCACAATGCGTGGGGTTAAAAATCTCCTTTTGCTTAATATATAGTATAGATTGGGTGCACTTAATTACAGAAGTTTTTATATATGTATATATAATCAAATTGGGTATTGATTTGGTTGAGTATTGATTAGTTTGACCATAATCAATAGGGAAAGTTTTGGATAGAAAGCAACCACTCTATTCTTTATTTCAAACAATCTCTTGTTCATGATCTTCTACTTGATTTGATTAATGCTAAGTGTAATCAAGTTGGTTGCTGCGATATCATCAATAGAAATGAAAGAAAAACAAGATCAAAATTGTACATCCCTTCTTGATTCTCACCGTTGGACATCTACGGCGGACACATTGATAGTCAAAGAGTGAGATTGAAGTAGGGTCATAGTAATGGGAAGCGTAGATGTCAATGATCAGCACAAGACGTCGACCTTGTTTGGTTTGCTTTTGATAAACGAATTTTGAAGAAATTTTTTGTTTAGTGATTTTGAAAAAAAAAAATTTCAAAATCACTTTCTCTTCTAGACATAATCAATCATTTTTTTTCTCTCTTCCCTCATTCTCAATCACTTTTTCTCTTTCACACACATCTACTCAATTACAACAAAACATCAAATCATCCCAAACTCCCATACTCTAAAACTATTTCCAAAATATACAATCCAACAAACCAAAATTTTTTCTAAACTTTCTCCAAAATCTTTTTTAAAAATTTATCTCCTAAAATCAAACCAAACACACCGAATGGTGACAGTAATGTGGCTAGATGTTGGAGGGTGATTGGGGTGCTTTTATAATTAGAGTTGAAGATGATAAGGGTTTTTTGGGGAAGAAGATGAAGTTAAGGGCAAAACTGTGTTTTGGACTTTTAAATTGATTCTGAACTCGAATTTTATGGATCGTGAGGTACAAACTCTGTTAATTTGGATGGAAATATTGACGGTAGGGAGGTAAATTACAAAATGACCAAAATCATAAGGGGTAATTGGCTATTTTTAAAATACAGGGGTAAAGTGCTATACGGTCAAATCACAAAGGGTTAAATGAATTTTACTCATAAAACTTTATTTGTTTCACTGGATATAAAATAGATGATATAATATGATGTGGAATTTAGTCAGAATATATAATGAATAAGATATATGTATTGGATAATATATCCCCCAATTCATGTTTGTCGACTTGATATATAAGACTGGATATATATTATCCATGTTTGTTTTACAAAACATATTGTGGGATATAAACAAGTAATTTCCAAGATTGCCCTTATAATATATTTTAAATACCCATATTGGAACTAATGCAAATAAACAAATTAAAAATTCATATTATTTTTTATTGGAACAAATTAAAAATTCTTATTAAATTCAATAATTTTTTCAAACAAAAAATAAATTATATTATATTAATGTAAACCTGATAATGATAATATATATATATTATATTATATCCAAAAATATATTAAATTAAATTCAATAATATTATATTATATTAAATTCAAAATTTATATTATATTATATTAAATTAAACTCAAATTTATATTAAATTAAATTAAATTCAATTCAATTCAATAATATTATATTATATTAAATTCAATAAAATAAAATAAAATTCAATAATTATATTATATTAGATAGACAAGAGGGTAAATTGGACTTTTTAAATCATATCCCAACCTAGGGGATATGATATAATGGGAGGGTGGTGGTATTGTATATCCTCCAATTTTGGGGGATATACAATCCCATAGTATATTATATTATATCCTCTTTAAAAAAAAAAAAAATTGCGAATATGGGATATGTGGACCCTTTGGAATCAAACAGGATTTTAATGCATTAAGGACAAGTATAAAAAATTTTTCTTGAAAAATCTAGTATGCACCACTATTATCAAAACATCCGTATTAACTAATTTAATATTTTAAATTTTATAAAAATATAAATTTTGATTTAAATATTGATTTTTTTTAATAAAATTAGTATTTTTAGAATTCTCTCATCAAAATTTATCAAATAAAGTTTTTTTCTTTTATTTAAGAAAAATATTACACCAGAAACCAAGCAATTACAAAGCAAGCACTAACACTAAGCCAAGGGGAGGGGAAGACATCCAAGAAATTGGCAAAACCCCTCGAAGATAGGATTGGGCTGTCTAGTGAGCTGTCATGTTTGCCGATCGAGGACTCCAACGGAAGGAAAACCTCCCTTGCTAAGCGAAACATTTGATGTCATGAATAATGGCCTTGCACAAGCAGGGACTATTTATGAGACACAGAAATAGATAACAGACTGATTATCATTTGATGTCATGAATAATGGCCTTGCACAAGCAGGGACTATTTATGAAACACAGAGATAGATAACAGACTGATTATCACCTTAAATCTCAATATTTGAAAGGTTTTTTGCTTGAGACATTAAACAAGCTTGACGAATAGCAAAAGCTTCACCTTCCACAACAAAGGAGATAAGCACAGACTTGCTATTCCATCAATGAGATTTTTTGGTTGACTATGATTTCTTTTTTTAAAAAAACAATTACGGTTAAAATTGATATAAATAGTAAAAATTTTACTCTGTTCATGGTAAGTAAAATTTGACGTTGACGCTAGTTTGGACAAAAAAAATAAATGATTTTTTTTAGAATTTCATAGCCAATATTAATCTTATTTAATAGATTTTGAAAAGAAGATTCTAAAATTACTAATTTTATTAAAAACTAATATATAGATCAAAAGTTATAGTATTTTAAAATTTGAAATATAAAAGTAGCTACTAAGGGTAAGATTGTCTAAAAAAATGAAAATAAATTTATTTGTCCTTGATGAAAGAAACACTGTTTCTCCAAGGGGTTTATAAATTAAAAAAGCTTAGATTGTTCTTTTCACTTTAAACGGAACTAATGAGGGGATATTGGCCAAAAATCCCTTAAAATGTAATTAACCCATTATTTATTGATTGATTGATTGATATCCTTATCATTATTGATATAAAATTTATGAATTTATAGTTTTAACGGTAATTTGGCCGGATGGAGCTTGATGGGGCACCAGTCTGCTTGTCTAATGGTAAGCTTAGACAGAAGGTCGATGGTGGAGAAGGCCGCTCTTCTAGGGGTAAGTTTGGAGTTGATTTTTTTAGTGTCTTTTTACTTTTTAATTTTTTAGTTGTTTTTATTATTAATGTATTTGGAAAGTTGTTAAAAATGTTGATGGTATATTTAGCTTTTTAACCGATGAAAAATGACTTGGTGACTTTTTGACTTTTTAAACAAAAATTGGCTTTTTAAATACAACAATGATACAAACTTACAAAAATATTTTAAAAATTATTCAGAATTTGAATTGTTTAGACCAGGTTCATTGTCGATATGACTCACAACACATCAACTTCAATCTCCGCCATATGGAAAATGCTATGGATCATGAATTTGTGTCCCAAATTCTATCCCAAAAGTGAGTGGTGAGTGGTGTAGATTTGAAGTTGGTAAATGTGAATCACTCAGAATGAGTGTCATACATAGATGTACTTTTGTAAATAAATTTTTGAGTACTTTTCCTAGATATGTAATTATTGTTGCCACCATACACACACTTTCTAGACAAATTTGATGGCAAGCTTTCTGGGTTTCTATATTTTTTGTTTTTAATTAGGATAAATTATAAATACATCCTTTGAGGTTTATTTAAAATATAGATTGTTCTTATATGGTTTGGAAAATTACAAATACTCCCTTATAAGAATTTTTTATTTAACAAAATTGACCGAAAAAATAAAATTTTTAAGAGTTAATTACCTAAAAGTCATATTTATAAATGTTATGGTAGCTTAGGTCCTATTTAAGATTTTTTGAACCAATAAGTCCTATTCAGTAAAACTGATAATATTATCAGGTTTTTTTCCAATTTTTAAAGCTAAGAACATTATTAATTTTGCATAGTAGTGTTCCAGATAATTGTTTCACTAACTGATAAAAAAAATTGAGCATGAGATTAAATATTTTTGCCCTTTCTACTTGTTGGTTTGATTCAACTATAAACCGAGAACATTATCAGTTTTTTTATTTTTCAAGTTTTTTTTTTTTTTCTCAGTTTTGCACATCAATGTTCCATCATCATGCTCCTTTATAAATACAAAATTTTTAGTTTTGCACAAAAAAATAATTTAATTTTTAAAAAATTTTCAAAAAAAATACATCATTTTTTTTTTTGCACATTATTTTTTTTTAGTTTTTTCAATTTGAAAGTTGATGTTTTAAAGTTTTGAAAATCAAAATAAATGTCAAATTATCATGTTCATTTATATATAATAAAAAATGATGAATAATCATTATTTGAATGGTAATTCCGACTATTAAAAATTTAATGGGACTTAAAGGTCAAAAAAATCTTAGTTAAGACTTGATGGAGTATAAATTCATAAATTAAAATTTGTGTGTAAATGCTTAATTTTTAACTATACTATACAATAAGTAAGTTACTTGAATTATTAATTGAATTAAATTTCTAACATCATTAAAAACTGTTAGTTAACTTGATAATTTATTGATAAAAGTGACTATTTGTTATAAAATTAGAAATTTCATAGAATGAAATAAAATTTATAGAAGCATAGAAGACAAATCATATTTTAAACAAACGTCTATTATTATTAATATGTTACGAAATACCCATTAAACATTCATAGTCAACTCGAGTATGACTGTAAGTGCATGTTTGTCAGATTCCAGGATGCCCCCTCGAAGGTCGCAGGTGAAAGCAGAAATCATGAAAAAGGTTGTTACTGTGGGCAAATCTCTATTCAATAAAATGTTTGTTACTGTGGGCAAATTTCGATTGCTTTTTTTCATGCTCATAATAGCGGGATGGGCTGCTGCTCCGGTACAATTTTTGATGGAAGGACAAAAACTATTGACACGCAGCTTTCTTTTTGTGGTTTTTAATGTGATAATCGTTATCATATTCCTAACCAGTACTGGGCGGATGGCAAGACCACATACAACAGAAGAAGAATTATCCATGGAAACTGAAAAAGCAACTTTAACTCATTTTGTTGGAGATAGGAAAGAAGAATTATCCATGGAAACTGAAAAAGCAACCTTAACTCATTTTATTGGAGATAGGAAAGTGATTATAGAAAAAGCTCAGATTTTGACAAAGAAGAAGGACTTCCTACACCTTATCTTGTCATACCCTATGAAACCAGAACCAGATGAAGATTTTTTTAACCCTGTATTTCTCAGGAGGCGATTTTCCGATATGAATCAATTACGAAGAGAAATAAAAGCTTTGCTATTAGATGACATATATGAGGAACATGAACATGAATTAGAAGAGAAGATGATTTTTCTTATTCGTGAGGTCGAAAGAAGGTTGGATAGATATGATTTTCATGTGGTGGCTTATTTACCTCAAGAAGCTGATGTTATTACTGCAAGGCCAGATAAGAGTTTGACACACAAAATCGAGGTTGGGTTAATGAGTCAGACACGTGGTAAATTTGAAGCGCCAGATGAAATGTTGGAATTGGCTATCGATTCTGCTGTTCGCCAGGTCTCCAAATGCTTTCAGGATGGAATACTTCGAAAGATTGGGATTTCAGGGAGAGGAGGGAAGGAAGTAGCAAAAGCACTGAAAGATATACCAATGATACAATCCAAGTGTAGTATCATCCTCTGTATCTCTGTCTCAAGATATCATAGCACCAAAGAGGTTTTGCAGAACATTGCTAAACAGAGCAACGAACTTCCTCAAATTTATGGCATTTCGATTTTGGAGGAATATCGATTTCAATTCCCACATGACGACTTCTTGCTGCTTTTGGATTGTTCGGATGGGCCAGTAGATAGTCTATACAACATAAAAATCCCTGATCATGCATTCGTAGTTCTCACAACTCAATCTCAAGAAGTTTATGAGATAATGAATGTGGATCTAGAGATCAGAATGGATGATCATCTGTTACCTTGGAATCTATTCTGTCGGAATGTGGGCTCATCACTTGTTCTTTCTTCTTCTGCTATCCAACAAATGGCCATCCAGTTAGTGAAAGAATGCCACGGTCATCTACTTGCAATCGTTCTTCTTGCAAGGGCCTTGAAAGGTGTGACTGATATTGGTGTGTGGGAACTTGTACTCCACCAATTAACATCACAGTCCTCTGAAGTCATGGTTCATGCGTTAAAACTCGTTTGGGATCAGAAGGACATCATAACAAAACATTGCATTAAATTTTGTGCACAGAACTTGGGATTTCAAGATTCAACAGTATCAAGTTGGATCTCAAATAGTTTAGTAGGAAAACGTGAAGAAGGAGAAGCTATTTTTGAAGATCTTATTGATTCCTTCTTGCTAGAGAATGTTGGGGTAAATGATGTCCGGATGCGAAAGGAAACTAAAAATGTACTGCAAGAGTATTTTATACCCTATCTACCAAGCCTTTATCTAAAGCAAGGGGGAGTAGGATTGGTTGAGACACCAAAGATTGAAGAGTGGAATAATGATAAAGAGATTTACTTGATGGATAATAAATTATCCAAGCTTCCAGAGAACCCCAAGTGCCCAATCCTCACAAAGTTGTGGTTACATAAGAACTATGAAAATTATGACTTGATGGAAATTCCTCGATTATTTTTTGAAGACATGCCTCTCCTACATTCGCTAGATTTGTCCTACACTAGCATAAAGTCTTTGCCACCTTCTATTTCCATGTTGGTTTTACTTCACACATTCCGTTTGAAAGGTTGTGAACTTCTCATGGAGCTGCCGCCTCAAGTTGGAGAACTTTGGAAGCTTGGGGAATTTGATCTTGAAGGAACTGAATTAATGTATTTACCCAAAGAAATTGGACAATTAATCAGATTGAAGTGCTTCAGGGTCTCTTTTTGTGGATGTGCAAACCGCTACGAAGAATTTAAGCAGATGGATTCAATAATCCCAACAAAGGTGTTGTCAAAACTCTCTGAATTGAATGAATTAAGCATTGATGTGAATCCAAATGCCGACCAGTGGGATGTTGATGTGTGGGATGCTAATGTGAAGGAAATACTGAAGGAATTGAGTAGCTTACAAAAGTTGAAAATACTCAGGTTGTATCTGCCATCAGTTGAATCACTGCAGCAACTTAGATGGAATAACAAACCAGTTATGTATCCAGATTTGTCTCAATTTGGATTCACTGTTGGCCATCATCCATGGCGAATCATATTCCGTCTACCACATGAAGTTGGGGAATTAGTCAAGAAATGGGAAAAATCAAAGAAATGCCTCAAATATATAAATGGTGAGGGCAAGCCTAGTGGGATTACCGAGGCACTCCAGCACGCCTCTGTTTTTTTCCTTGATCGCCATTATACTGCTAAGACGTTGTCTGAATTCGGGAATGAAAATATGGTTCAACTCAAATTTTGCTTGCTAGTGGAATGCAATGAATTTCAAACCATTATTGATGGAGATAGTGAATATCGGTGGGGGGTTGATAACAAACTTGTGTTTGGACGGCTACAATACTTGGGTATTCATTACATGAAGAATTTACGAAGTATTTGGAAAGGCCAAATTGATAAGGGTTGTCTATCCAATCTGAGGTACTTGGCATTGCACACATGTCCCAATTTGATTACTATTTTCACCTCAAATTTACTTGGTAATCTCATCAAGTTGGAAGAACTTATAGTTGAAGATTGCTTCAAAGTCAGGAGCCTAGTAAGTCAGGAATTGTCGGACTTCAAATCCTCTGGTTATGTTCTCCAAAACTTGAAGAAGATGTCACTTCTTGACTTACCTGAATTGGTTACTATTTCTGGCGGCCTAAGTATTGGTCCAGTATTAGAAAGTCTGATTGTTTATAATTGTCCAAAGCTCAAAAGTCTGCATGCCATGGAAGTGTCTGGTGATAATTTGAAGATCAAAGGAGAGAAAGAGTGGTGGGATGCATTAAAGTGGAGGAACAAAACTTGTCCAGCTTATAAGGAATTTGAAATTGATGAAGATTCGATGGGCCCATTAGCTAAAGATATATATTCGCACTAACCTGGAGCAAATGGTTTTCAACAGTCAGGTAATTTCTCATATCATTTATCATTTATGAGATATAGAGAGATCATTTACCATTCCCTCAAAGACCTAATTAACGAATAGTAGTCTTTGTTCTCTGTTTAGACGTGCCATTAGATTGCAACCACAACACAAGCTTGGTTAAATAAACAACCCATGCATGACCGCCTAATTGAACCCTACCCATGAAAAACAATTTTATTCACTCAGCCATGTTTGTTTGTTTTTTTTTTTCCACTAAACTTTTACAAGCAGTTTGAATAAACTAGGTTCACTACAAATCTGAAACATGACACTAACCTATTTTGTTATTCTGACATTATTTGTCAATTTTTCCATTTGTCTGGTGAGTGACAGGTTATGAAAGCCTCATGAAGGCCCTTGTGGCAGGAGATTGGGACAATCGATCCAAAGGTGTTTAGGAGCCCAAGCTTAGGAACTTGTAGATGTAATTACTAATATATCTTCAGAGAAAACTGATCAGATTAAGACTCCATAGCTTGTAGGCTAGTTTCTTTGTATTATTGCTGCTTGCCTTAATGTTTTTAAATACAATATTGGGATGCGATGCTTTATCTACTTTTTATCTCCTTGCGTGGATGTGACAGTGACAGTAATTATTGTAAGTGTTGTATCTGATGTTCTTGTTTTTCTTGTTATTTGAAATCTATCGATAATTTTGTTTAATTTGTTGTGGCGAGTAATACATGTTTATACCCAGGATTTTAGTCTTCCTTGAAGGCCAAATTCATATATAGATTTTGCCGACTCTTTTTTTCCATAAAACAATTGCAAGGAATTTTTTTTTATCTCCATCCACTAATATAGAAGTTTAAAAACTCTCGTTGCATTTGATTTCATTCTATTTATTCATTTGAAAATATAATAGCTGCCTAAATTGTTGGTAACCTAAAAGAAACAAAGGCATGTCCAAAATGTTAGAAATCATTTGAATACCCAGATGAATCTATGCTACAATATAATCGTAAAGTGGGCAATTATTTACAGATCAAGGGAAATCTTTTATAGCCTACATTAGGAGCAATGCTCAGGGAAAATTAAATTTGAACAACTGATAAAGTTGAAGTTCTTCATTCTGCAACGTAGGAAGATTCAATCATTTATGTATGATTAGATTTCTCGCACATTGTCTTTCTAATAAAGTTGAAGTTGGCATATCAAATAGATTTACCATTTAGGATTTTAAATTGTTATGCAAGGATGTATGGTTCCAAATTTCCAAGCTACAAAACAATAAAGAAAAATAAGACAAACACGGATGTGTCTATGTCCATGAAGGAGAGAAGAAAAATCAAAATCAAAATCAACTATGAACAATAAGAAACACAAGTTCAGAAATTTTCACCTCAACCTGTTTAACAATGTTGTAACATACACTCTGTTAAAAAAACACCTTACTATAAATATGCGTACAAGAACAAAAATATTGGTGAAACTCTAATCTTCTCTCCACAAAACAGAAAACTATGATAAAAAATAAAAAGAATAAAAAAAAAAAGACAACAAAATTAAGTCTATATTTAGATATTGGATTTATTTAGAAAAATCAATTGCTTCAACATATTCAAATTTTTTTATGAATAACTAAACCAAAAAAAAAAAGTTATTAAACCAATATTTATTCATTTCTTGCTGTTTTCCCAACCCAACTAAAATACAGAGGACAAAAATGAAGTTATTTTCACTTCATTTTCTTTCTCCTATATATTAATTTTATTGGCAAAAATTCAAAATCTAAAATCCAAACATAACAAAAGAGACTTAGAAAAGTTTGCCAAACAAAATGACTCGCATTGTTGAGTTATATGTCGTGGGATGGGGAAAGGCTTAAAACCTCAAAACTGAACTAATTCATGTTAAAAAATATAATTTGACCAGTTTAATTACACGGTACTCTTGCATATGATTAGAAATAAAAAAATTCTCACGGAATTTCTTTCTATAGGAAAATCCCATGGCTTTATCACTTTATGTTGCTTGCAGGAGGTCCTACTTCAGTGCATATCTAGAGCCACACAGATACTATGGAAGATAATCTAGAATACCAATTAGCGGCTAAGATTAAGACTAGAGAACACAAAGAAGTGTGCTAGATAAAAGATCAAATAATACATGGTCAGTTCGTAACAGTCTTGTTTTGTAGAACATCAAACAAAACAGAAAATAGTAGCTCAGCTGTTTTCATTTATGAATACCTGATGTAAAGTTGCTCCAGCGTAGAAGGAACACATAAGAACACAATCAGGAAGGGACAAACACACGAAGAAACACTCAACAACAACACTATCTCATCCAAACTAACTCGGAAACTCCATGACACTAAGATCTCTCAAATATTTTTTGCAAAAGAGGGAAGGCGAAAAGGATCCAGTGCTGCTGGATTTCGAAAGCTCATACGACCATCTTCAGAGAGTAGCCTCATTGCTAGATCTATGGACTTTGGAGAAATTAAAGTTAGGCAAGGAACTGCACAAAATATGAAGGTGAAACATTTTAAAGATTGAAACATTACTTGAAGGTAAATAATTTTTGAAGCCGTTCTTTAACCTCATAATTCTACCACTGCAATGCTCCCCACCATTGCTGCTCTGCTTCAATGGTTTACAGCTTTGCTGCATTATTTTTGTTGAAAGGTAATTTAAACAAAACAGAACAGTTCAAAATCCCAATCTTCTCCAAGGATCTTCACTCCAGTGACTCAATTGCGCAAACACTTCGTAATTTTTGCATTTTAAGGAGAATCAGTTCCTTTAGCTTTGGCATTAAATTCAGATTTCCAACCATGTCAGATTCTGCAATTATTTCTTCAATTTCTTGGCACTTTTCAATTCTCAAATACTGGAGTTCATGAAGTTGTTGAATCACGCCTAGAGGAAAAATCTTAACCATCATTTGACAGCTTGTCAGATGTAGAGTTGTTAACTTAGTTAGGCTTCCAGGTTGCATTGGGCCCTTACAAATGCTTTCCAGCCTTGGTAAATTCTTTATGTACAAGTCCTCTAAGTTCGGTAGTACTGGCTCTGCACTGTCCACTGTACCCACTATTGTTTCAATTGCATCACAACTTTCAACCAGACAACCTAAGACCTTTTTCATGCTTGCAATTCCAAAGTCTGATAGATGCTTGATATCCTTGTGGTGGTTGACCAATTCAAATGCATTAGCTCGAGCAAGAACATCAAGAGTTGGAAAATTGCTTCCTACACCATTGCAATATTTGATATACCTTTCATACTTGACGAAGTCAGGAATTTCAGGATGTTCTAAGTTTTGGCAACCAATGAAAATTTGAAAGAACCTGATGCTTTGGATATTTCTCCCTGAACTTCTTTTCATAAAACTTTGAAGACTTGTTGCTTCAAAAAGGCATATATGGAGATTCATATTCACTAGCTTTATGAAATCTACTACCTTGTTGGAAATGCAAAACTTCAAAATCTTCAATTCTTTCAATGAAGCCACTTCTTTTATGATATTTACTACCACCTCATTGGACCACTGCTCAGGTGATTTCTCATATCAATGACCAATTCTTCCAATCTAGATAGTTTTGATATCATATTGTAACCAAAAGCTACCTCTTGAGTGGCATTTCCATTTCTCAACTTGGTGAAGGATACTAGCAAACATCTTAGATGGGTCAATATTTCAATATGAGGTGGTATATTATTGACTCCACTCCCCCGAATATCAAGTGCTTCAAGTTGAGCAAGTTCACCAATGTCAGAAGGGAGCTCCATTAAATCTTTGCAATCATTTAGATATAGATTTTTGAGACTAATCAACATTGAAATTGATGATGGTAACAAAATTATTCCAGTATGAGATAAATCCAAAACTCGAAGAGCATATGTTTGAAGAATAACTTAGGGATTTTGGTCAGATACAAATTTTTTTGCAGGAAGAGTGTGGAAAGCATGGTACAACAAGGGGAATCTGGTAACCAAACCAACTCATCGTCACCCAAGGAGATCCTATTTTTGTCACTCCAAGATTTCACATCTGGGGCCTCTCTTAATGATCCATCTATTTGTACAAGATATTTACATTCAGGATCATCTTCTACTATATACAAGGCCACTTGTCGCATGAATTTGTGCATTGTAACGTGATTCTCACTCTTACCTTCCTCAAGTAATGACACATTTATAAGGCAATTCAATATGCAGCGCGCAATCATGACACTTGTCTTTGTTTTGCCATGATCATTGCCAAGGAGATCTTCACCTGCCCAACACTCCAACAAAGAATGTGTTTATGTCAATGTCTTCTGGATATAATGCACCATAAAGAAAGCATTTCTTTTGTCGGTCCTCATCCAAGTCATCATAACAAAATTTCAACAGTTTATACATTTCTCGAATGCCTTGGCATTCTTCTTCAGGCCACATCCTCCAACTATTCAATCCCTCACTCCAAAGGTACATGCCATTTTTCAATTTGAAAGTATTTGCTACTTTTTCAATCAAGAAAGGTACATGCCATTTTTCAATTTGAAAGTATTTGCTACTTTTTCAATCAAGAGTGGAAGTCCACCGCACTCTCTGCACACTCGCCATGCAAGTGGCCCAATTTTTGGATTTTCAACAAGTTTTGGGCTTCCTAAAACATCTTGAAACATCTTCCATACTTCATCTGTAGATAAACACGTCACCTTAATTTCCTTCTTCACCATTGAGGAACAAACATGATGCAGCCTAGTCGTCAATACTATTTTGCTGTGATTGTTGCTATAAGGAATCCCTATTTCATATAAATTGATATCATCCTTGACATCATCCAAAAGTAACAAGTAGTTCTTGTCCTTCAACTTCATTAATATTCTTTGGGCAACTTCATCAGCATTACTAGTGTCTCCCATCTTGAGTTGTAGTCTTTGCACAATATCCTGTTGTAGATACTTCCTGCTCAAATTTTCCTTACTCCCCTCTTTTGATACTTTGAGCCAGATGACTATGTCAAACATTTTGGCAACTTGTTCGTGGTTATTCAAGTTGAGCATTATGGTTGTTTTCCCAATCCCCAGTGGCCCGCGGATTCTGATCCCTTTAACCATGTTGCCTTTCAGCATATCCAGTATCTGTTCTAGTGACTTTTGAAGTGTTTCAAATTTTTTGATGTCTGGTGCCCTCATATTCACAACAGTTTCTAGTGGTCGATTAACCAAAATTTTCTCTCTAATTTGATCGCCCTCATCCTGAAGATTGATTACTCTTTTGTACATCTTTTTCATCTTTTCTTTGAAACTTGAATGAGAGGGAAAACTAAAACGTTTGCTGGGTTTTTTATAATTGGCTACTAATTCTTCCACTTCTTCAATCTTCATCACCCTGCAGTTCCATTCCAGGTAAGCTTCAGATGGCTTCTTCACCTTATTTCTCTCGACTTCATTCTTGAAATCCATCTTTACAGAAACTAGATTGTTGACTGCATCATTTAAATAATAATGAATCTCCTCTACATTTTCTGAAAGGTTGACTTTGGTCATGAGTGGATCCCAAAATATTGGCTTAGCTTGGGACACAGCCTGCATTACCCCTGCTGCTGCTCCTATTACAGCAATTGTTTCAGCCATCAATAAACTCAGAACCTGTAATAGAAAAGTTGAAATAAGCAAGAATCATTTAGATAAAATAAAAGCAAGGGTGGATTAAGAACCAAACCATACAAGTTACCATCTTTAATTCATGCTGATGTCAAATATCACCTCAATTCTTTTATCAAGGACATATTTGAGTTGCCGGTAATAGAAGAATAGCAAATCAATGTGCTATAAACAGTGCAAAAATAATAGCGATCACTAACAGGACCAAATTTTCTTGAACTAATTGTGATAAAAATCTCATTTTCTTTTCGTACAGTTAATTCCTTATGGAAAGGCATCTTGGAGACGGGTGATATGACTTAAGATTTGACAAAAAGGGCTTATAGGAACTTCTTGTAGTCTACTAAAGAACATTATCACAATCCTTCAGGGTTTTCAGACAAAATAAGATTACTCAAAACACAAAAAATGAAATTCACTATCTAACATACAGCAAAAGTAATTACTGTTTTGCTAATTTTCCTGCCAATCTGATATTGTGACCAAATATACAACACTAATAGAATTATTTGGTTATATTTATCTAATCCAAAACTGAAGTTTTAAAATGTTAAACTATGTTAAGCCGTTTAACCCACAAATGGCCATAAAGCATTGGAGAAAGAGAACAATTGAATCTCTCTCTCTCTCTCTCTCTCTCTCTCTCTCTCTCTCGTGTAAATGTTGCCAAGAAGGCCCACATCTTATTCCAAGGAGTGGTGCAGTCCACAAAAATTCAATGAGCAACAAAAAAAAAAAAATGCAATACAAACTACCAAATCTTACAAACTGACGTTGCACATATCACATCATTAAAGTAGATTCTGTTTCAGCTTTCAAACTTTGATTATTACATGACACATCAGAATAGGCATTCTTTTAAAAATTACAGACTTTTTAATAGGCATTCAATTCGCAGCAGAAAATATTTTGTTAATTTTATAGTTGGGCCACTTCTTTGTTATTGAAATGGCAATGTTAGACTTTTCTGCGTCTCGGTGGGAATTAATTAGAAACTATTTTGAATCCAATCTAATGAGTTGATTGGTGTGAATTACTTCTTAAGAAAAGTGACATTGTAATGAGCCTTGATTTAGTAATTGCCTTTATTAAATTCATCTTTCTCAATGAGTAATGTTGTACAAACTATGAAATCTTACAAACTTTTCTTATTTACTGATGTGGTACCTATGAAATCATTGAAATGGGTCCTGTTTTAGTTTCCTATCTGTGATTATTGCATGACACATCAGTTAGTCAGAAAAATTTGTAAAATTTATTGATTTGTATAGCATTTTTCTACAAAATCAGTAACTTTTCATTATTTCAAGGTGAGGTGAAAGAACAATTGGAGCAAAGAAGTGACATAACAAGAGAGTCATTATTTCAAGGTGAGGTGTATTATTGAGACTAATTGGAGCAAAGAAATGACATAATGAGAAAAGAAAGTTTTATACAAACTTATAAATTTAATGAACTTTTCTTACTAATCGATGCGTCATGCAATAATCAAAGTTTGAAAAAAACTTAAATATGACCCATTTTGATGATATAAGAAGTGTCACATCAATAAGTAAGATTTGATAGTTGGTATAACATTACTCTTTCTAAATAAGTTTCCAAATTCTGTATTTACATTAATAAAATTAAAATGTCTTATTTTTACCCCTTTTACAGTGTGTGATCGATAATCATTGTGTCATTTCATCCAAATAGGCATCGCTCTTTTTTTTTAATTATAAGAGAATAACACTTTCATATTGTAATAAAAAAAATATTCTGCTAATGATAGACTTAAAATTCAATATTATATTACTAAATTCTCAAAAATTATGAACACTAATAACAAAGTCTCATATTGACTTGCAATTAAGTACATTTTCTTATTACTTTAAAAAGTCTTACTAAATTTGAATTTACAAAATAAATATCTCCTAAACATTGCAAGCATGTTTCGCTATTTTTATCACTTGAGTTCCCGTATATTAGTTTCAATTAATAAATATAATATTTTAAGTAAAAAGGTAGACTAGGAAATAATGTGTGTTGCTCAAATATGTTAGGAGTATTTTGAAAAGATAGTTAAAAGTTAGGTTTTGGCTTTTTTGGAAATTGATTTGAGAAGTTGATAAAAAGTCAACTTTTTTGCTTTTTGAGTTAATATTTGTTTATGATGTCAAATCATAATAAAATGACCAAAATACTCCATCTAACTTAAGAAATTTACATTTTGCCCTAGCCTTCAAGATGTTAAATGGAGGGTAATTACGTAATTTTACACCCTGCGTTTTGCACACTTCCCAAATGGTTTTTGTTACTTTTGTAGCTGCTGTGGCATGACGCTTTTGTGAAGCTACGAAGCGCAGCTTTTTACTAGGATTCCGAAATGGCCACTAAATGAATTCAAATGGTACACCTTGAGGAATAATTAAAATATGAAAAATGGTTGAGAGCTTTAGGATAAGAGCTCTAAACATTGCACTAATGACATGGAAGTGTGTGGGGTCCAGTTTGATGTGATGTTTTAGCTTGAAATTTTTTTTTTTTTTGGACATGCCAACTCATTAGAACTCTCCTTTTAGAGCTCTATAGCATTGTTGATCAATTTATTAGTCAATTTACATGTACAAATGAGACATGAGAATTGAGAATATTTAGATTAGAAATATAGTAAAA
Organism: Camellia granthamiana; assembly: GCA_036172215.1. Lineage (NCBI taxonomy): Eukaryota > Viridiplantae > Streptophyta > Magnoliopsida > Ericales > Theaceae > Camellia > Camellia granthamiana. The sequence goes on along the minus strand of JAXFYN010000071.1, from coordinate 453,383 downwards.
AAACTACACATGTACAAAAGGGATATGAGAAAGGAGTTTTGGATTAGAAATATATTTTAAAATTTTAAATGGATAAATATTAAAGTAATTGAAGGTATACATCTAAAACTGCACTACCACTATTTAAAAAGGGATTTTTATTGATAAATTTCATTTAGAAGTGTTTTAACTCAAGAAGTCTATAAAAGAATTTTTTAACCCATTTAGTCTCATGTATGTATAGTTTTATTCCATAAAGTTCTTTTTCTTGATTTATACTATTTTCTTGGACACTTATGCCCTTATATTTAATTTTGATACCCTTAAAAATATTTTTTGAACGGTTAGCAATTTTATGATGTGAACATTCATATTTTAAAATTCACATTGGTAGGAATGTAAAATTGGCCCGTGGGCGGCCCGAAACCTGCCCGGGAGCCGGGACGGGCCCAGCCCGTTGATAATGTGAATATTCACATTGATATGTTAACATTCACATTAATAAGAGTGTAAAATTGGCCCACAGCCCGTGGGCGGCCTGAAGCCCGACCACAGCCAGAGGCGGGCTTGGCCCGACCCGTGACAATGTGAATATTCACATTGACATGTTAACATTAACATTGATAGGAGTGTAAAATTTGCCCGTTGTCCGAAGCTTGCCCGCGACCCGGGGTAAGCCCGGCCCGGCCCGTTGACAATATAAATATTCACATTGATATGTTAACATGCACATTGATAGGAATGTAGAATTGGCCCGCGGCCCGTGGGCTACCCGAAGCTTGCCCACGGCTCGAGGCAGGCTCGTTTGGGTCCGGACCCGAGCATGTCCGAGACCCTAGGTTAGGGCCTAGGCTATCACTTTGAAGCCTGGCCCGGCCCATCGGCCCGCTTAAGGCCCATTCAAGGCTTGGTCCGAGGCCCAGCCCGCTCGAGGCGTAATGAATTTTTTTGTGAAAAATAATAAAATTTTGGTAGAAAAAATTAAAAAGAATTAAAAAAAAATGGCCATACCTGCCCAAGCTAGACCTAAGCTTGAGGCTAGGCCTAGGCCCACCGGCCCGACCCGAGGCTCGATCCATCGGCCCGTCCAAAGCCCGAATACCCTTGTGCCAGGGCAAATCGATTAGGTCAAAAGACCAACCAACTTATACAAAACTTAATTAATTAACATTTTAAAATGTTATTTTAATTTTAAAATTTAAATTATTTTTAACTGAAATATGCACAATACTACAATATTAAATAGGAGCATAAGGTTCATTTTATATAAGTGAAACAACTCATTTTTTCTTTCTTTTTCCGATGTGAGATTGTAAAATAAAAATTAATAATTGTTTGGGTGAGAAATTTATTTCTAATCAAACAATCAGTAGTTCAATCTTCAATCAGGTTAATTTTTAGTTTATTTATAATCAAACAAATCTAACAAATATATTTTGATAAAACGGCTAAAATCGCAATTAAACCAGCAAATCAATCCAACCGAAAATGATTCAGCCTAATCAGCTAAGTCAAAAGGCCAACCAGCATACACAAAAATTAATTAATTAAAACTTTCAAATTATATTTTAAAATTTAAATTGTTTTAAACTGAAAATGCACATTACTATAATATTAAATGAGAGTATAAGATTCACCTTGTATAAGTGAAACAACTCACTTTTTCCTTCTTCATGTGGTATTATAAAATAAATCATATCATAGATTAATTAAAGTTTTTATTTTTAAATTTAAATTATACACAATACTACAATATTAAATGGGAGTACAAGATTTACTTTATATAAGTGAAAAAACTTATTTTTTTCTTTCTTCTCCTCATGTGGGATTATAAAATAAATCATAAACTAATTAGGTTTTATTTTTATATGGTTAAATGAAAGTTAATCAATGGAAATTTTTTTAATTGTTTAAAATTATGAAAATCAATATGAGAAATCGCAGTTAGACCAGAGAATCAGTTAAACCGAAAATGGTTCAACCTAATCGGTTAGGTCAAATGACCAACTAACTTATACAAAAATTAATTAATTAATTAAAACTTTTAAATGTTATTTTAATTTTAAAATTTAAACTGTATTAAATTGAAGCATACACAACACTATAATATTAAGATTCATTTTATAAAAGTGAAACAACTCACTTTTTTCTTATTTTTCTGATGTGACATTTAAAATAAAAGTTAACAATTATCTGAGGCGAGAAGTTTATTTCTAATCAAACAATCTCAATTGTTCAATCTTTAATCAGATCAATCTTTAGTTTATTTCGAATTAAATAAATCTAATCAATATATTTTGATAAAACCACTAAAATTGCGGTTAAACTGACGAATCAGTCCAATAAAAAATGATTCAGCCTAATCAGCTAGGTCAAAAGACCACCAACTTACACAAAAATTAATTAATCAAAACTTTTGAATATTGTTTTAAAATTTAAACTATATTGAATGATGCACAACACTACAATATTAAATGGGAGCATAAGATTAACTTTATATGAGTAAAACAACTTACTTTTTTCTTCTTCTATCGATGTAGGATGATCAAATAAATCATGGACTAATTAAAATTTTATTTTTATATGGTTAAATGGAAGTTAATCAATGGAGATTTTCTTAATTATTTAAAATTAAAAAAATCAAGAAAATTAGTATAAGATATTAGAACTCTCACAATACTCCTCACTAAAAATTTAAACTATATTGAATGATGCACAACACTACAATATTAAATGAGAGTATAAGATTTACTTGATATGAGTAAAACAACTCATTTTTTTTCTTCTTCTACCAATGTGGGATTATCAAATAAATCATGGACTAATTAAAATTTTGTTTTTATATGGTTAAATAGAAGTTAGCTAATGGAGATTTTCTTAATTATTTAAAATTAAGAAAATCAAGAAAATTAGTATGAGATATTAAAGCTTTCACAAAGCTCCACACTAAAAAGTCTCATTTTCCTTATATAATATATAGATAGATATATATGAGATATTTGATAAAAATTTTAGTAAAACTTTTAGGGGCCTTAACATTTTCCATAAAAAAAAAATGAGTTGACTATTATGTGTAGGAGTGTAAAAATTGCCCGCGGCCCGGGGTGGGCTTGACCTGTTTAGGCTTGTTTGGGCCTGAGCTCGAACCTGGCCCGAGACCATGGACCAGGGCCTGCACTATCATTTTGAAGCTCGGCCTAGACCGTGGGCCCAATCCATCGGCCCGCTTAAAGCCCACTCAAGGCCCGGTTCGAGGCCTAGTATTTTTTTTTAGTGGAAAATAATAAAATTTTGGTAAAAAAATAAAAAAATTTGTTCAAGTCCGCCCAAGCTCGAGCCTAAGCCCAGGCCTACTAGACTGGAACGAGGCCCGACCCACCAGTCTGCCCAAGGCCTGAATACCCCTAGGCCTGGGCCAAATTTTCTGACTTGTGCCTTGTCTCGACCCGAATTTTGGCGAGAGCCTGCGAGGCCCGACATGGGTTGGCCTGGGTCAAATTTACACCCCTAATATATGTGTTTTGTTATACCACCTGAGCATATTTAAGGCAAGTTTGGAAACAACTTATTTTAGTTAAAAAGTCAAAAAATTATTATCAATTTTTTTTTCTTTTACTTTTTCTTATGAGCTCATTTGGGAAGAAAAAGCCCCAGGCTTTTTGGCTAAAATAGCCACAAAAAATAAAATAGGTTTTTTTAACTCAATAAGACAAAATATCACATCCAACCCATAATTATTACAATTTTTCTCTCACAAAATTCAAAAAAGCCAAAAAGTCCATCCCAAATGAGGCTTTTTAGTCCCAAGCTAAAATATCTAAAAAAACTAAAAAACTAAAAAACCAACCCATATCCCAAATGAACCCTATATCTTTTTCGTAAAAAATTAAAAAATCAATTACAATAACTTAATTTATAAAATTGCATTTGATACTTTATACAACATGTATTTTATGTGGGTAAATTATATTTTGCTTTTTTTATATTTGACTATTTTCTCACTTTGATCCTCAAAATTTTTTTTATTTTTTACTTTGACCTTTCATGTTTTAAATTCTTCTCACTTTACTTCTAAAGTTAATTTTTATTTAAAATTAGGTAAAAAATAACACACTGACAGTTATGTGGCATAACAATTTATTATTATTATATATAATTCACACATTTAATATAAACTTAAATCTAAATATAATAATATATTTTTTATATTATATGATAATATAACAATTTTTTATTTTTTATATTATATAATAATCTAAATATATTCACACATCTGATTTTTTTTTTTTTTTTTTTAATATGAAAGGTTGAAATAAAAAATAAAACACAAAATTTAAGACTTAAAATAAACCTGGGAAAGCGTAGTTTACCCATTTTATGTAGATTTTATGAATTAAATATTCTCTCTCTTCGTTCCCGGTTCAGCCTTTTGACGGCGGCACAGCTCACTCATTCCTATCCTACCGGCCATCGTACAAACTCCGATACAGTGATTTTCACCACAGATCTGAAACGGCAATCGGTATTTTCTTTGTCTCATACACTAATATCATCTCTCTCTCTCTCTCTCTCAATCTGTTACCAGTCCACATTGTCTCATGTGCATGTAAGTCTCTTGGTCAATCTCCACTTTCTTTTTCCTTTTATTTTTTACTCTATTCTTGGACCCATCTACAATCCTTCCCCTTTTCTTTCATCAAATTTAAATTTGATGAAAAAGTACTAAAAAATCATTTCCATTTTTTGTTTTTGTCAAATTGAGAACTCAAAGATGAATCATTAGAGATGATTTTTGTTTTTTCATCAAATTTGGTGAAAAAGAAAATTTGTGATGAGAGAGGAATTTTAAAAAAGATTTTGATGAAAATTATTATTTTTTTTACTCAAATTTGTAGTCAATGAAAAAATTAGTGAAGGGTTGCTTTTATATATTGTGTTTAAAATTTTAGGGCTATCATATTACTAGAATAAGTTTATTTTACATTCATATCTGGGTAATTTTTTTTTTTTGGCTATTTTTGGAAGGTATTGTTGCTTTGTTTCTTGACCAACCCAGCCCAATGCCAATCATTAATAAGACCTAGCCGGCTGTATACACTTATATATATATATATCTTGGACAAGTTATGTGTCATTTTGGTCCTCAAATTTTTAGTTTTGTCAGTTTCATGCTTCAATAATATTGTAAGCTTATATTTCATCTTTCTCATCAATGTTTCAGGACCAATTTGACAATATTAAAAATTTTAGGAACCAAATGCATATGTTAGGGATCACAAGTGTCTTTAACTATTTAGACAATTGGTTTGAAATTGGCCAATTTGATTCAAATTGAAAATTTAATGATGAAATTGACAAATTTGAAATTTAAAAGAACAAAATGACACGAAAATATAATTTATCCTTTTTGTTGATGTCTCATCATTTTCTTGAAATCATAACGTGTGCCGTGTTCCAATTGATATGCATTTCAATGTTATTTTTCTTTAAAAACATATTGTCATATGACTTGTCTTTTAGATAATTTTGATATGAAAAACACAAATCAATATAGTTTCGATTCCTTCTAGCTTTCATCATATGTATCATTACGATAAATGTACTCATATAGATTCATCATTTCCCCCCCTTAATTTCTCTTAAGGACTAATGGAGCTGCAAAGTGATCAAGGCAAGGAGAATGCCATTGTATATGATATCATTCCAAACAAGCACTATCAAGGTATTAAAGAGTTATGTAAATTGTATTAAATTAGTTTATAATAAATTGAAGTTCCAACAATAGTTTTGGAAGCATTCACCCTAAAATTGGAAGTTGCTCCTAAATAATTATATTTCTATTGGCTTTTGCTTCATCTATCTAACTAGTGGTAACCCGTGCGGTGCACGGGTGCATATGATTTAAAATGAATAACTTAAAAATAGAATTGCAAAACATATGATGTGTTATGATTTTATGTTTAATATCATCCACATTGATTGTCTTTTATTATGTATTTTTGATGAGATTTTGATAACCAAAAACATAAAAAGTAATTCAATTAAACAAACAAATAAATCAAAAACAACTGCAATGAAACATCGATAAGTATCATATAATTGAGAACTATGTTTTGCTATGATAAAAATAATATTCTACTGCCAACCCACAACTCAATTATTCAAGTTTCTTATTAAAGAAAAAAAAAATTGATATCAAATGTAAAAAAGAAAAATTAAATATTGCATAAAAACATATAAACTACGTGAACTCATCACCAAAATATCATCAAAAGATAAAATTTTAAGCAAAAGAATATAGTGGATACTCAATTGCCAAGTTAAAAATACTCTGAAATTCTTAAATAGGAAAGAGTTTTTTAGTTTGGTGGGAAATTCATCATGAGAATGATACACAAATAATTTTCTTACACATTTTTTTTTTCTTTTTTTGTAATTTTGGTACATAATATTCAACCAAGGGCGGACCTAGGGCTGGGCATAGGTGGCTGCAGCCTAGCCCAAAATTTAAAAATTTCTACAATTTTTTTTTTCCCAGCCCAACCTAGCCTAGTCTTACCCCAAATAAGGGCCAATAGTTTTTTTGTTTGTTTTTTAGATAGGCAGCCCAATAGCAGCCCAATACTTACCCAAAAAAATAGATAGGTAGCCCAATAGGTTTGTATTTGTTTAAAGAACAAATCTTCCAAAATAATCCTCACATCTTCTAATAGATAAGCAGCGCCCCTCTCCGTCATCTCCAGCAGCATGCAGCAGCTCCACTTTCCTAACATTTTTTGTTAGTGTAATTAACCGATTATTTTATTTCGTTGGTTGAGAATGGATTTGATTAACAATGGTTTTAAAATTTTGTCTTTATACGACAAATATTATATTGCTTTTAGTTTTTTTATGATGCTGTCTTGTTCAATGTTCTATATTGCTCTTAGTTTTTGAACTTGGAAGGAGTTTTTTTGGACATATATAAAAATAATTAAAGCTTAAATAAAAATTATTGAGGATATATATTAAAAACCCTAGTATTTAAAATTATTGCGAATATACTTTGATTTAATATTAAATAGGGCTAAAGTTTTTTTATAATTTTTTAGATTATAAATAATGGAACCTTCATACTCAAAAAAGGCAAAACCCTTTTCTCATTCTATCAATCAAAATAGAAGTCCAGTAGTACAATATCCAATGTTGTTGAAACCTCATTTTTTGATGTGCAACCGCCTTCCATGCCTTAAGCAAATAAACCAAGCGAATTTGATTCAACTGTTATTAAACGGGATCCTGATTTACGCTTGCAAATTTGTGAATATCCGGTTAATCAACGGGATGAGGTTAGACGAGCTTATGTGAACTTGGGGCCTTATCAACCTAAACTTGAGTATCCTAGGTTCTCATTTGGAAATCATAATCTCTGATTTCAACGTATTTGGTTTAAACAATTTTCATGGCTAGAGTATTCTCCTTCAAAGGATAAAGTATATTGTTTTTCATGCTTTTTGAAATTGATCTAGATTTTGTAATCGATGAATTTGAATCTTTAAAGACTCATCGAGCACAACTTAGTTAGATTGTTTCTAATCAATAAATTTAGATATTAATTTAGATTATATTATTAAATTCTCTCTCTTTATATATATATATGTGTGTGGTTATACTTAAAATATATTATATAATTTTACCTTAATGTTAGCCCACCCCATCGACGAATCCTGGGTCCGCCCTTGTATTCAACATTGATGCAATAAAATGAAATTCAAAAACTCTCTAGCCTTTGGTAAAACTAAAATTTGTAGACACAAAATGCAAATGTGTGAAGCATTTCAGCCATACCTATAATAATATAAAATTATATATAAAGAGACGAGGAATGCAAATGTGTGAAACTTTTCAGCCATATCTATAACAATATAAATTATATAAAGAGAGAGAGAAAGGAAAAAAGAGAAAGCAACATAATAGTTTTGTATGTGTTTATAATCAATTGAAATATAGCTACTTATTTAGGAGGAGAGAGATGTGAAATTGGATAGATAAATATAGATTATCTTTATTATATATTCAAATTCAAATTATCCTTATTTTGAATTTTGTTGATAGATATAGATTATCATTATATAGATTTTCAATTCAAATATTTTTGAATTTTGTGATAGCTTTCTCTTTTCTTTTTTTTTTCTTTTTTTTTTTTTTTTCTTTTTTTCTTTTCTTGTTGATAAGTTTGTATTCGGATAACTATTATTCTAAGGTCATGTTTGATTCACAAAACTAATACTAAAGGTATTAATAATCTCATCAAATTAGTGTGGTATTCACTATCCAATTAGTAGGATAAATTATCTCCTTGTCCATTGTTTGCTTTACATTGGATAAGAAAACATATTAATATAGGATTACAACTATATTTATCTTCTTTTCCAATCTTACCCTCCGTCAATGTTTCTTCACAATCTTTACTTTATCAAAATTTCTTCATAAATGTGGTTTTTAAAAAAATTATAAATAAATAAATAAAAGCAAAATAAAAATACAAAATACAAAGCCATGTTTGGTTTGTTTTTTAAAATATAAACTAATTTGATAAAATAAATATCAAAAAATATTTTAAAATTTTAAAAATTATTTTTAGCCTTCTAAAATATAAAATTGTATATAAATAATAAGTGTTTTAATTTTTAGTCAAGGGTAAAAGAGTCTTTATTTTATTTTCCAACTCAGGATATATAATCCCACCCCTACCCCATTACTAATAATCTTATAAATTTGTTGGGTTAATTATCCATTGGATTAATAATTCTAAAACAAAATTTCAAAACAAACACAGAATTATTGGGTCCACGGATTAATAATCTAAATCTCATGCTCTAATCCTGTCAATCAAATATGCCTAAGAGTATATATTATTAAATTATTAAAAAAATAATTTTTATTTTAAATGGAAGTGATGGGAGAAGAGTGAGTTTGAAACTTGAGTGCCACATAATTTTTTAAAATTTTATAAGAAATTAAGAATAGAGATTTGGAGGCCTAAGAGCACACTCACTACATTTGCTTATATCCCAAGCCCAGGTTAAGGAGAAGGGTTATGTGTTAGGTAGCCAACAACTAACACGTAAAAAAGCCTCTCGGATCCCTTATGAGTAGATAAGATGAGTGTGACTGAGATGAGAATGTTAAGGTGAATGTGTGGTAAGACTAGATAAGACAGAATTAGGAATGAGTGTATTTGGGAATGGGTAGGAGTAGCACCGATAGAAGATAAGTTGAGAGAGAATCGATTGAGATGGTTTGGTCATATTCAACGGAGACCAACAGAGGCAATAGTGAAGAGATGCGATGCTTTAATAGTAGATGGAAGTGTTAGGGGACAGGGTAGACCTAGATTAACGTTGGCTAGCGTTGTAAATAGAGATATTAATCTACTTAATTTGACTAATGAAATGGCCTTCGATAGGGCCGCATGGAGAAGAAAGATTCATGTAGCCAACCCCATTTGATGGGACTTAAGGCTTGGTTTGGTTTGGTTTGGTTTTATAGATCTTCAAGCAAAAGAAAGATATTGAAAGTGATGTGATGTAAAAGAATGGAGAAATAATATTGTTGAAAAATAAAAATGTAGTGAGTAAACAAAAAAATTAAATATTAACTAGCTTTTAACAACCTTAGAAAAAAATAATCAAAATGGTGTGATTTCTTGTCACACCCCCAAAATAATACTATAAAAATAATTCGTATACGGATTAAATATGAGAAACAACACACTTTCATACATCAGAGTTTACTGTTTAACAAACAGTTAAATGTCATGTAGGCTCACATCTTTCAAAGTCATTGCTTGGTTACACAAATTGAGTCTCACTCATTACATCTTAAGCCCTCGACTTTACAAATAACAAACATACACACAAAAGGCATAAATAAGAAGCCCTTGCTTTCCAAAAATCCACCCATGCTATTGCCTTGGAGGAAATATTTCACCTGCACCTGAAAATGATATTCCCGTATAGGGTGAGCCAACTGCCCAGTAGAAATAATCTAACACAATATATGAGGTTTAGTAAAGGTATAAATACCACGTATATAAACAATACCGATACGGAAGTATTCACAAGGCCTGCATATTCATATGCCACTAAAATCAATCTTATTCCATTTTCCTTCAATTCATTTCCAAAATATGCACTACTCAATTCATGAGTTAAATTCTTTATCTTTCAACAACCAATATGAGATTACAACTCAATAGTTTTTCCATTTATACAAAACACATATAAACACTTCAAACTTGCCATTTTACGGATATTTCGTCCGAAAGAATCGACACCCATTTATATATAAAATTTCAGGTCTTTCATCTAGGACACTCCGGCCAACTTGCTTTAAATGGAGTCCATTCTCTTTCTCCTCCCAAACAAATATACATACGCAATGTATTTATAAACAAAATCACATATGAAGTACATCCCCTATCTTTTCCCAATAAACATACATATACAATGTATTTATAAACATAATCACATATGGAATACATCCCCTTTTCTCCTCACAATAAACATACACATACAATATATCTATAACATGGTCATATTCAATGATACCAACAATGAATTAGTATTAAATCACCTAATCCTCATGTAATTTCTACAACAATCATAGTTATCCTCCACTGATAGCCCAATGCAATTATTTTTAAAGGGATGTTCAATATCAAAATAAATAGTTTATTCAAAACTTCCATAGGTGAAATAATACATATCCAATATCACCATTTATAATCACAACCTTCTAATTTCACGTTTTCAATGATAATCCCAATTATTTATGCAAAATAATAATTTAATCAAAATTAGGGCAAAATCCCCCTTTCACCAAATATCAATCCAAACACCAAAATCAACTATTTTGGCATAACATGATCTTATATTCAAGCCTCATACTCGTTTACCTCATATTCATCAAAACCCCTATTTTCATTTCACACCCAAATCCTAGATTTGTCTAAACCACAACCAAATCTCATCATCTATACACAATAGTAAATAACTAAACTAAAAACCATATTAGAGTGTAGAAAATCCCTACCTCAAGCCAAGAAGAGGAAGCAAGCCAAAAATCCAAATTTTCAATTTTGCCGAATTTTGATCTCCACCAAATAAAAATGTTGCTCTCACCAAGCTTTTCACTTTGATCTTAAGAACTATAGTCTAAAACCTTGGGTTCAAAATTGAGTTGAGTTTGATGCCACCTTCCCCCACCTTCTTAATGAGCATTAGCAATCTCATTGAGGTTTCCTTTCATTCTTGCCATTTCAAAATTCCATGGGTCAAACCCACTCATCCTTATTAATGTCAAAATTCCACCCAGCTTCAAGGAAGCACCAAGTAAAGTAATTTATTCCTCTAAAGGGAGCATCATCATTCTTCATGTCGCCACAAACGTTACACTCCATTACACTCGATGGAATGCCATTTGACGGAGGAACTGATCTCGCATCACAGATCTTACACTTCTCTCACTTGGACAGGAGTATAAAAATATATGTTGATCTTTTCTCACGAAAGAGGTAAGACCACGAGCAAAAAGGCTAGCACATTTCGGGAAGTCGAAAATGCGGATTGAGACTCTCTGAACTCCGAAACTGATATGGGCTTTGTAGTAACTAGTAACCAACTTAACTGTTGCACAATTTTAGCCGTTGAACTTGAACTGAAGAACTTACAGGTGTTGAAGGCAGCCTTTGTGGTGGAGCTAAACGTGGTGGTGATAGGTAAGGATCTCATCAATGGCAGACCAACAGGGGATGGTTGATATGGTGGAGTGACGGTGGACAGTCGATATGGCAGTGACACTGGACAGTGCTCTTGGTGGTGCTCATGTGTGCATGACAGCATGTGTGCATGGCAGTGTAGGCATCGATTCTCCTTTGGCGAGCCACTGCGAACTTTGTTGGATTGCTGCGTCTTCTTTCCGTCACAAGACTTAGGAAGCCCAATCTCCAATTGAAACTTTCGACTCCTCCGAACCTTCGCAATATAAGAATTCTCTCTATTTCCTCTACATACAGGATAATAAGCAAACTAGCCATGGCGCCACCCATAACCAGAATTCATCTACCCAGATCACTCACCAAGCTTTCCTCTCTCCTAATGCCATTGACACGGCACCGGAGTAATACCCATGGGACCAAGCCCTCAGTACACACAGCTGTCTTCATGCTCACAGTCGGCAATAAATAATTAAATATATCATCCACATGCTGCTGTTGTGTAATGCTCATGAGTGATGAGAAAAAGAAAGTTGCAACTAAGAAGAGAGATAAGTATTTTTTTTTAGAAAAGTTAGGAATCATGAAAATTTTTTCATAAAAATGATCATGAAAGAGTTATGATCCTTGGATTACCTTGATTAGTGTGTGGTGCTTTATTCTAAGTGTAATCCAAAGGTCACAAAGCTTTCATAATTATTTTCATAAAAGGTTTTTTATAATACTTAGCATTACTGTTTTTTTTTTAATAGCCCCACCCCACGTGTGTCTTCTTTAACTTTAATAAATGTTGTCCACCCACACACATCATCATAATCTATTCCATCTTTTGTTTATTTTATTTCCACCACCGAAACATCATCATGCATATATTCCCTTCCTTTATTTATTTTATTTTATTTTATTTTATTTTTTTTGAGTCATTACATTTCTCTTGCATGATATAACCTCTTTAGGGATAAGCAAGTTGCGTATGACATTTAAAAAAAAAATTTGGAACTGTGTAAGGTATGTAGGGTTTTTTACTAGAGAGATGGTTTGGGGAAAGAAGAGAGAGATTATGAAGAAATGTTTTAATTTTTTGAAAATTGGTGAGAGAGATTATGATGGGGGAGATTATGGAATATTTTGTTATCTTTTCATTTGAAATCTATAAATTAAGGAATAATTATTATTTCTAAAATAATTAATAATTAATTAAATATATTAGTCAATAATTTTGTAAATTGAAAGTTCAATAATTTTAGAATGAGAGTTTGAAACTCCTAGAAGGCTTCTCAATAAAAAGTCCATTTTCCTTATATAATATATAAATATGATTCGGAATATTTAAGGAAAATTGCAAAAAAATAAAATAAAATAAAAATAATAATAATGGAAAGAACTAAAAAAAGAATCAAATAAGTGGATGATTAAACAATAATTGCAAAAAGATTGAAGACAAGGTTTTAAAAAGCGGCTGCAACCGTTATGTAACGTTTGTGGTGGTTGCCGCCACCTGTAGTGTGATAGAAATTCACATGTGAAACGGCAATTTCGATATAACGTAACTGTTGTAGCGGTACCATAACGGCTGTAACGGTCCGTTACACACAGTTACAACCTTTTACAATATTTTGAATAGTTTCCTTTTCAAAATAATAATAATAATAATAAAAACTTACAAAAAAAGAACAAATACTCAAATGATCTAAATCCGAAGAAAAAATCTTATATGAACTTTTTTTCTTGAGTTGCCATTGCCCACCTGCCACCGTAACCCTTTTTTTAGAAGCTCTTGACCTTGAAGGATATTGGTCCGGGACCAAGAAGGGGTTCTATCCCTATAGGCTGTTAAGAAATCAGTATGTGGATGGTACACTCCTTTCAAAATCTGAGCACAGAATGAGTTAGGACGCGTGACAAGTCTCCACGCCTGCTTTGCGAGAAGGGCTAGATTGAAGGCTTTAAAATCTCTAAATCCCATCCCTCCTAGGGATTTGGCCATAACCAAGTTGTCCCAGCTCACCCAATGTAGCCCGCTATCCAAAGGATCCCCACCCCACCAAAAATTGCTCGTGTAGGAATTTAACCTATCATAGAACTTCAGAAAAGAAAAACATGCCATGGCATAGGCAGGAATTGCCTACACCACTGATTTCACAATAACCTACTTCACTACTTGGGACAACAACTTCTGTTTCCATCCTTTCATTTTATCCATAGTTTTTTCAATCAAAAATCCAAACGCTTCAGACTTTGACCTGCCCCAAAAGGAAGGAAGACCCAAATACTTCAAGCCAACACGCATTGGAGGAATCTCCATGAACACACAAACCTCTGTCTTCACTACTTTTGAAGTGTTATCCGAAAAGATGATCCCCGACTTTTCAAAGTTAATGACTTGCCCTGAAGCAGAGCTGTACTCCTCTAAAATAGACTTAAGGGCCTGGCAGTCACTCCTATTAACTTTAGCAAAAAGCAGAGCATCGTTCGCAAAGGGGCAACCCTTTTTCAGCTTAATCCCCAATAGCTGTTTGTGACCCACTCCTTTCAGCAATGAGAGAGAAAGACCTTCGGTAACCAGAACAAAGAGGTAGGGAGAGAGGGGATCTCCTTGTCGTAGGCCCGTCATTGGAATGAAGGCAGCTCTTTTCAACCCATTAGCAAACACAAAAAATGATACCGTTGAAACAATTTCCATAATCCACTCGACCCACACCCCGTCGAAACCCATTCTTACCATTAGTGTCTGCAAAAAGTCCCATTGCACTCAATCATATGCTTTATTAAAATTCAGCTTGAGTGCCATTTCATGTACATCTCCTTTCTTCTTTAGCTTGAGATAGCCAACCAATCCATACCTAGGCCTGCAATAATACGCCTTATGAGGTTGCAATTCTTCTGGCTGACATCAATATCATCTCTTGTGTTCACCAAAGAGCTAGACCACCAGCCAAACCATTTGGATCCACATAACAGTAATTTGGAAAATGTAGACTTCTCCTTATTCTTTCCAGAACAGATCTTCGATTCTTTGTTTCCATCAAGAAAACCACCCTTCAGCGATGGGTTGAACACAACGCTCAGGGGTTGCCCAATCCCCTGATAATTCTAGCTGATTATAAACATGGATCTTGTGGCTTTTTTGGCTTAGTCACCACCCACCACCCTTTCGAGACACTTAATCTGAGAGGCCATTGGATAAGTGCAAGGGACTTGCAAAAAAAGATCATCATCATTAAGGGATTCAGGCACTTCCTTGTGTACTTTTATTTCAAACAAAGTGTTCTGTTGATCAATTAGTTTCAAATCTGCTTTCTTGTTAGCTAGTCTTTCCCTATTACCTTTCTTTTTTATTCCAATCCCCTTAGCAAGAGCAGGAGATGAAGCTATGCTTAAGGATAGGTCAAACGTAGGCCTGTGCTCCAACTTCAGAACCTTGGAAGGGTGGGGTAGTAAGGAAGAGTCCTCGTGGGCTTTCCTTTTAAGAGAGAGCCCATTAAAAGCTGAGGATACTAAAACTTCTGGTACTTCTGGGATCTCCATACACAGTGGCATATCATAGGGCTTAGGGGACAGGCTTGGTGTGTCACACCAGTTAGGGAGGGAAGGGTGGTTGGATAAAGATGATTGTGGGCTAGATTGAGAAGTGGGGCTATTAGTCGGTTCAATAACATAATATGCTGGCCCAAAATTGGTTGGGCTTTGCATCTTACTGTGTACAATACTGGGCCCAGAAGTTGTAACAATCATGAGAGGAGGCCCAAATGGGTTTAAACCAGTAGGAGGTACATCAATGCTTATAGGAGGAATGGGAGACTGACGTACCATATTTGTTTCATTTCCTGCTAGAAGGCCACATGTGGTATACTGTTGCACGACAGGTGTCTCTGTCCCTTGAGAGTGGAGTAGTGGTGGCGGTTGTGGATGTTGGGATCGGGGATCCCGCCTAAGACCTTATAGAAATTATACCAAGCAGAAAAACACACCCACACACAAGGAGACACAATATTTTATGTGGTTCGGCCTCAATGCCTACGTCCACGGGAGAGTAGCCGGTTTTCACTATACCAATTTGGAGATTACAGAAAGATTAAAATAGAGGAGGAGCTCACACTCTCCTCACTCACCCACTCTCCCGTCTCCCTCGCTCACACCGAGGGAGACGGTCTCTCCGTCTCACATCTCACACTCACTAATATGCTCTCTTTACACTTGCTCTCTCTCATTTTCTTCCTCCTCGCTTCAACTATTTATACACATGTTGAGAAGAAGAAGAAGGCAACTGGGTGAGTGGGTTCAACCACCCCACCATTTGGTGGATGCTCCATTCAACCACCCCACTCTCTAGTGGGTTAGTGGGTTCAACAACCACACTCTCTCTTAGTGGATTTTCCACACTTGGGTGATGTCTAACAAATCACCCCCTCAGCCCATGTGAGGTGATCCACTGCACACACTGCTGCTAATCTTGTCACGCCCAGATTCAACATAGTCTGCATCTCCTCACTGAGACGCTGCATCCCCTGAAAGCTAGAGATAATACACCAGAAATATAAGAAGAGGAGGGAATCCTGCATCCTCAACTCAACTTACACTACTCTCTGATTTGGAGAGAGCCTCTGCTCCCATCTCCCACAGATCTCTTCCACGCTTTTGTCTCGAATGTCTTCACTTGCTATGCTTGAACTTGCGTAACCAAGATATCTGACACCCCCTGATTGGATGTCCTGCACCCCCTGCTGGGATGCCCTTGACTGTCATGCATTACCTTGCAGGACCAGTCATTGGAGCAATAGAAAACTCGTCGTTTATCCCATCAACGTCCTCTGTCTTCTTTGCTCGGAGCTTTTCCTCTGAACTATCGGCCTTTGCCTTCTGCACTGCTGAACAACCTCCTAGCGTTTCCATACGCTCGTTGTCTGTGCCTGTGCAATCCTTGATGTACTGTCCAATAGATTAATGGTTGACAGTAGCTCCATCTGTCAAAGCATCGTCAGCTATGCAATTCCTTGCATAGTGCTCGTACCCATGGCTTCTGGTCTCCCTGCGTCGAGCTCGCCTGAGAGATCCGCATCAACTCTATCCTCCGCTGCCATGGAAGAAACCACCATAGAAGAAAAAAGACTTGCCACTCGTTGGCGCGCACTCTTGCGTTTGTCTCAATTTCTCTGTCTGGAAGTTCCTGTGAACTTTCAACAACCCGCTGCTGCACACTCTTCTCGCGCCTCTATACGACACTGTACCCTTGCACTACTGCACGTCTGCATTTGTGCTCCTGCGCTTAGTATGCTTCTCTGCAACTATTGTTCTACAGGTCCACATATCACCAGTACTTACTCGTATACAGTAGCTCCATCAGCCACAGCATTTCCCTGAGCCTGAACTGGTTGCCAAATCATCTGTCCGTCGATGAATGGTCTTCTGTTTTGATTGAACCCAATCCTCCGATGATGTCAACAACCAGGAAAGTTCCCAGGAAAGACTGTGGGGTCGCACCCGGTCCCACTTAAGAACCAGTCTCCTTAGACACTGTCTTTTTGACAGAACTTTCCTAGACATTGTTGATCTTGAGATAATCATACCTGCAATCCTCTGATCGCCCCTGACCAATCCTGATCTCCGTCGATCTGCCATTTAATCAAGCATGATCTCCTCTGGTCTTCAATGATTTATCTCGAGTTGTACCTGGTTGTCCAATCTGGTTAGAATCTACCCATTCTAACCTCTTCAGTGAATCCGCAGCGTTCCACAATATCCGGCAACCTCCCTCCGAGTATTAAAGATGACAAACTCCCATGTTTTAACAATCTTTAAAAACCGTTCAGAATTTCACCATTCTGACCTCGCGGTTGCGTCCGGAACGGTCCGATTAGCTAGGACCAACCTTCGCTGCATTTTCGGGGACCTCACTGAAAAATATCCCTGAAAGCTGGGCCACACCACAATTTTTTGAAAATTCTGGGCCAAATTGCAATTTTCAGAAGTTCAGGGAATATTTCGTGTACCAACAGAATATTCCGTCCACTGCACTCGATGCCGTCCGTCCCTTTAATCTGCCTTCCTTTTACAAAAACTCCGTCTCCAAAATCTGACCGTACGGATGTGTCTGGAATACTCCAAATAGTTGGAAACCACTATTGGATCGCCAAAAACGGACTCCAAATGGCTTAAATCTAGCCAAAACATTTTGTACGCCTCAGATCTGCGGCTGCACCTTAGCCGCGAAGCACTGGATCCTTCCTCCCTGCGGTTGCACCATTGCCGCGTCGCACCAGATCCTTCCCTGCCTCTGGTTGACCGGTCAACCCTTGCTGATGTGGCCGATGACGTGGCATGCAGTGATTGGTCCACTGTGCCACGTGTCGATGACGTGGCTGGCCACGTGGCGCTGACCTGGCGGCCACGTGGCATTGACTCTGCCGCTCGTTGACTGACACGTGGCACCCAGTGCTGACGTGGACTGCCTGCGTGGCTTGCGCGTGGACATCGCGCGTGGCTCTACACGCGCCGCCTCCTACTCGTCTTCCTCCTTCGCGCGCGCGTGGCCGCGCGTGAGATGACGCGCCGGTTCCTCCAACGGCGCGTGTGGCGCGTGCATGCGAGTGGGCCTCACGCGCCACCTTCTAGGGGCGCGTGAGGGCGCGTCCATGCTCCGTTTGGGGTCTGCTTTGCATTTCTGTGATCCTCTCGCCGAGCCCTTGCTCCTGGTATGCTCAAAACCTGATTTCGAGCAATCCGATTTCTGGGCAGATTCGAAACAGCACGGGTTTTTGTTCCGAAACGCCACGGACGAGGCTCTGATACCACTTGTTGGGATCGGGGATCCCGCCCAAGACCTTATAGAAATTATACCAAGCAGAAAAACACACCCACATACAAGGAGACACAATATTTTACGTGGTTCGGCCTCAATGCCTACGTCCACGGGAGAGTAGCCGGTTTTTCACTATACCAATTTGGAGATTACAGAAAGATTAAAATAGAGGAGCTCACACTCTCCTCACTCACCCACTCTCCCGTCTCCCTCGCTCACACCGAGGGAGACGGTCTCTCCGTCTCACATCTCACACTCACTGATATGCTCTCTTTACACTTGCTCTCTCTCATTTTCTTCCTCCTCGCTTCAACTATTTATACACATGTTGAGAAGAAGAAGAAGGCAGCTGGGTGAGTGGGTTCAACCACCCCACCATTTGGTGGATGCTCCATTCAACCACCCCACTCTCTAGTGGGTTAGTGGGTTCAACAACCACACTCTCTCTTAGTGGATTCTCCACACTTGGGTGATGTCTAACAGTGGACATGATGCCTTTGTAGTGGTCGTACTAGGTTGAGCCTCATCTGTTGTACCTTGCGTCTTTTCCCCACTCGCCAATGCCTAAGAGTTCTGCCACTGGAGAATAGGTCGAAGGCTCTCCTTCCGTCTCATTAATCTGATTGTGGTAGTATTCCATTGTCCAACCCAAATTTCTTGCCACCCCTATTTTGAGCTCAGGGCCATACCTAGATTGCCTACCTTCCTCGCGGGACACAAATTTACATGAGTTACTGTCATGGCCTATCCTCCCGCAATCGTAACAAAAAACTGATATACGTTCATACTTGAAATTAACCCAGATGTCTCTCGTCTTTGGCGAGTTGCTTGAAGGTCTCTTCAACATGAATCCTCTGGGTAGGGGGCTGGGATATGTTAATGTTCACTCGGAGTCAAAGAAAACTTCTAGCTAAAAGTAGACCCTCAGTGGGAGCTTCCACTCCAATCAGCTTCCCAATGCTATTAGCTATGATTTGCCCATTACGAGGAGTCATTTTGTCCATTGGTAAACCATGGACTTGGACCCAAAATGGACAATAGGGAAAAATCCATTTAAGAGATCGCTTTCCCCACAGACAATGGTTGGAGCACCAGCCAGTTGCCCATCACCGACCATGGAGCATTTCGCAGAAACCAGAGCCCGATCTTCTTCACTCCAAATCTAAATAGGAATACATTCTTTGGCCATGAAGAAATTGTGATCTCTGCTCTTGTTTTCCACACCTCCAAAATGATACGGGTTACTGCTTGCTTATTAAGGGCTTTAGAGGTCAATATCTTTCCTATCAAGAAAAGATAAGAAGAATTCACACATTCATCAGTGCCTTCCTCCAGCTTCAACTCCAACGGAGGTCTATAAACATCATTCGCCATTAAAGAGTAGAAGCTATACTAACCCAAGAGTGGAGGTGAAGACCAGTCACAATGTTTTACACAAAACATGGGATGCAACCGAGAGAAAAAGGATCAGCAGAAGGGAAAGGAAAAAGCAAAATGCCTAGAAAACTGGGAAAGACCCAGAGGAGATACCTAGGAAAACCCTAAGTAGAAAGACTCTCATTCTAGAGAGAGGATTCGATGAAATCAAATGTTGTCACGCCCATTGGGGTGGGTTTGGATTATGGTTTTAACTTAAGGTAGGTAGAAGATGAAAAAGGTAAAACAAGGCTAATTTGTCTTCTTACATTAAAATCTAACTTTGACTAAATATTTCTTTTTTCTTCCCCATTCTCCAAACAGGCATGTGAGACACTCGTCATTAGTTTGGATAGAAAATGCAATTGTAACATTTTTGTCAAAAATCATGGAGGAAGTATGTGACTATTTTAAGAAACAAGGTAAAGTGCTATCAATACATGCCAAATATATAATTACTTTTCTTTGAGCAACACTTACAGTTTTAGGCAAACGACTACAAAAAAAGTGCTTTCTCTATTTTAGTTGACCATTTTTAATTGATATTCCCCTACAGTACTCTATATGAATGGGTCATAGGCCCGAACTGCACCCTTGGACTGGGGAGAAGCTTGGTCTTTTATTTATTATTATTTTTGTGAGGTGTGGAAAAGCTTGTTTGGGATTTGTTAAAATTTTGCAGGTATTGAAAAAAGGGAATACAATAAACAAAGAAACTTGAAAATCACCGACCTTATCATAAGAAGACCGGCCTATTGGGAATCCAGTACCCCAAAAAAATTCCGCTTTCATGAAGGGAATACAATAAACAAAGGAAACTTGAAAATCACTGAGCTTATCATAAGAAAACCGGCCTATTGGGAATCCAGTACCCCAAAAAAATTGCGCTCACATGAATCAAGGAAAATAAGAAAATCTGCCCAAGGAATACAAAATTTATATGTATCAGATGCAAAATTATTTTGGGAGGAAAAATTGAATGTTTCTGCAACTAAGTTGCCAATGCAAATGCCTCAATATGAGGCAACATTAGGTATATCCGACCTCCTTGAAAAGGATGAGAGTATTATAGCCACTGGCCGACGAGGAGGATTATCGGTGGACTTAGACAGTTGAACAGCAAAAGAAAGATAGTTGGACTAGGACTGGGAGTGGGACTCATCATGGCACTTTTTTCAAGAAAGGAATTCATTACTAAAATGACAGACAAGCTCCCACACTCACGTGGAAAGGAATCCTCGGAGATCATTTTGCTAGCAGGAAAAGAATTGGAGGATGCTCCTCTACTATTCTTTCATGACATGTCTGCCCTCCGCGTTTTGGATTTGTCATATACTAGTGTAAACTCTTTGCCACAATCTATTTCCAGATTAAATGCACTCCAGAAATTAATTTTGAGAGGTTGTGATTTCTTAATGGAACTACCACCTGAAATTGGAGAACTTACAAAATCTTGAGGTGATTGATCTTGAAGGGACTGAGATTATATATCTACCCAAGGAGATTGCGAAACTAATTAAATTGAGCTGTCTGAAAGTGTCATTCTATAGATATGCAAATAAATACCAAGAGAGTAAGCATACAGACACAATAATTCCAAGTGCGTCCTTGTCAAATCTCTCACGATTGAATGAACTGTGCATCGATGTGAATCCAGATGGGGATTGGTGGGATGTTGAAGTAAAAACTATTATACATGACTTGTGTAGCTTACGAGAGTTGCGAACTCTTAAATTGTATTTGCCCACTACTGAATTATTAGAAGAACTCATTCGGACAGCCCGTCATTGATATGTCCAGCTTTAACACACTTCAGATTTATAGTTGGTCGTCAGATTGAACGCTTCCTGTCTCGTCTACCACGTGAGGTTGAAGAGGAATTCAATAATTTGGAGAAATCAGAGAAAGGCTTGAAGTAAGTAAATGGTGAAGGGATTCCAATCGAAATTATTGAGGTACTCAAACATGCCAATGCCTTTTCCCTAGAACACCATTGGACTGTTAACAATCTATCTGAGTTTGGGCTCCAAAATATGGATAAGTTGAAATTTTGTTCTTGGTGGAATGTAATGAGTTGCGGACCATCATTGATGCTAAACAGTTTTATCAAGAAGGAGATTGTGAAGGAGATGATAGTAATGAATCTGAACAGTACTCATATTTTAATGAGGAAAAAATGGTACTTGGGTCACTTCAATACTTGAGTATTCATTACATGAAGAATATGGAGAGCATTTGTCAAGGGTCAGTTGGGAAGGGTTGTTTGTCCAATCTGAAGTTTTTGGCCTTGCATACATGTCTCAGTTTGACTACTATTTTCACTGTAGGCATGCTTCGAAATCTTGCTAATTTGGAAGAGCTCATAGTTGAAGATTGCACCAAGATCAGCAGCCTTGTAGATCTTAAATATTCTGACTCGAAATCTGGTCATTTTCTCCCAAACTTGAAGAAGATTTTACTTCTTGAGCTACCAAAACTGGTCAGCATCTCCAATGGTCTATGCATTGCTCCAAAATTAGAAAGGATGGTCATCTTTTTTTGCCGAAACTCGTAAAGCTCTCCACCATGGCAAGTTTCCAGTAAAGATTTGAAGGTAATCAAAGGAGAGAATGAATGGTGGGGTGCACTAAAGTGGCATGAATCAGACTTGAGCAGTGATCATCAAGATTATTTGGCTTCTGTGTTTGTCCCCACTTAGAAGGGATGGGGATTTGATGGCTCAATTCACAAAAGATTAGATTAACTCCAACTATTGAGGCAGGGTTGAAAGCTATCTCAGTGGCCCGGTAATTTCTCATTCATGTATATCTTTAGAGATTATAGAATTAGTAATTTCTCCGACGACATTTCTGATGTGCTTGGATCATAGATTTGGAAATGGAAAGAGAAAAGGAAATGGATAATTTTTTTTTTACTTATATATTTCATCTCACCTTATATATATATTTTTTTACTTATATATTGAAAGGGAAAGAGAATTAGTAATTTTTTTTTTAATTTTTCCTTTTCCTTTTCAAATCTCTTTACAAATCAATGATCCAAACACAATCTCACAGAACTATAGTGTCAAACCTTCCAATGACCTAACCTATGAGATTAGTGATCACCGAAGCGGTTATCTCCACAAGCTTGTGATGATATTCAAAATGTTTACCAAAATTTACTCTCTCTCTCTCTCTCTCTCTCTCTCTCTCCATTTCCGTAGTACATTTTATTACTCATTGATGGAGAGAATGTGACATTCCTTGTTATTGTTTGTCATTTGTGTGGGAGTCACAGGTGGTGGAAACTCTTTGAAGACCCTTGTGACAGAAGAATGAATTGTTCATTGAAGAGAAGAAGCTGAGAGATACTAGTGGTATTGGTGGTATGCATTATAAATTAAATTTGTGTATACATCCTTGGTGAAGTGTGGGACTCAATTAGTTTACCCAAAAAATATTTAATTAAGTTTGTTATTAGTTGAACTTGTTGACAGCTTTACATTGAGTATTGTATAAGTCTTTGGCATGCTTTTGGTGGCAAGTATATTTATTTGTCTCATTGGAAATCCAAAGGACAACAATACACTTTGTATTGTTTATTGGCAAGTATATATATATATATATTATATCTATTTTTTGTGGGTTCATTGAAACAGTGCTGTGTGGTAAAGACAGTCCAAGTCTTGGTGATCCGTTTGTGGTTGTTGTCTCTGCCGTGAGGTTCAAAGCTTTGTTTGGTTCTGATTCGAAGGACTGTTTTTTGGGCTGCACTCTGCAGTTTTGGTGGGAGCTGTTTTGGTCCATTATCTTGTGTCTTCTACTACACTGTCTCTATTGTAGTTGTTTTTAAACTCCCTGTTGATATTGGGATCGGACTACAGTCCCGTGAATATATCTTATATTGAGGGAATCACATAACAATCTTTGCCATTGTTGATTTAATTTTTTCGCTTTATTTTATTTCCTTTCAATTGATTTACACTCGTGAAAAAATCGTGAAAAAATCACGTATTTCCCTAACATTAATAATATATCCTCAAGTAGAATTTGATGGCTTGTGAGTCTTGATGTCTTTGAATAAGCTGGCTTGCTGTGTGCTCTGCTCTTTTGTATTCTTACAAGAGGTTAACTTCTTTCTGATTTGCTAAAGCTTGAGACTGAAACTATATATCTACGCTTTGATATGAATGTGATGTTGCTGATGTTGTTTCCTTCACTTTTTGTTCATGCATTTCGAAAAATGTACCTCTTTCATTACTCTTGATGAGTGACTTACAAAGAGACTACAACTCTCTCTCTCTCTCTCTCTCTCTAATTCTTTTATCTTTCATGCATCAAGAACTTTGTGTCTTTAAACTAGTGGCAACATTTTTTGTTCCAAAAGAAAAAGTCAAATGGCACCATCGGCTAAAAATAGGCACAAGCATAGTGGCGTGGAGAGGACTAAACCTCGCAACTTGTCACCATTGTTATGCGGTGATGGTTTTTTTATTTTGGACTTTGGATATATTCATTTGAATTTCAAATCACAGACTTAACATCTGCTCTTATTTTATTATTTTTTCGTTTTTAGAGGTAAAATAAATTTTAATAAGAAATTCATTTATATATAACATTTTTCCTTGTAAAAATTGAACCAAGACAATATGAAGTGTAGATTATGTTATATTAAAGAAAATTAAGACATGATGTGAAAGCAAAATCATTTAAATGCGAGTCTATTTGTTGCACGAGTATGCTTGGGTTTTAGATTTAAACGAGGGGAGGTGGATTCACTATATCCTTGGTTGAAATTATCTATTTGGAAAGTACATGCATACAGGGAAAAAAAATACTGCTGTTTCAAAAAAATACATGGAATAAAAAATATATATATTGTTCAAAACGGACCAAGACAACAAAATTAAGACTATATTTCGATACTGGATTTGTTTTAAAAAAATAGATATCACTTCATTTTCTTTTTCCTATGTATTATTTTCATTTGCAAAAATTCAAAATTTTAAAATTTGAACATAGCAACAGAGACTCGGAAAGTTAGCCAAACAAAATGACTCTTATTGTTGAGTTACATATTATGTGGGGTGGGAAAAGGCTTAAAACCTCAAAACTGAACTAATTCATGTTAGAAAATATAACCTGACCAATTAAATTATGTGGCACTCTTGCATATGATTAGAAACTAATTAAGTATAGAAACCTTTAAAATAAAAGGTTAAATATTACGGAATGTTTTAGTGGTAAGTGAAAACTCTTGACCTTTTATAAGGTATGGTGACATTGAGCCCCATTATCTACTCTATTATATAAAAGGAAGATCTGCGATGGTGTTGACACTTTTGTGTCACATATTTTGAATTTTCCCAAAATACCGAGTTTTTGTAAAAATAACATACAAAGAGGAGGACAAGTCTCAAACCCATGACCATGCGTTTAATAATAAAGACTGTTACTATTTGAGTAAAACACACAATATGAACATATTTCTGTCATTATTCTTATAATATTATTTTTTCAAATTACACACGTGCGGACTGCTAATTTTTAAAATATGATAAGTCCTACCCAACACAAGCATTTATTGGGTGACTATATGTGCTATATAAAATAAAATGGTGAAATGTATCAAATACAGGTAAGATATGAAGTAAAGTGATAGTGATGGTGCAAATCATCACAAATGTGAACCTTACAAATGCTCAAAATAATCAAAAGTATTAGACTTTAAAACCAAACCAAATTAAGTTTTGTGAATTACCTAAAATTCAAATATATATATATATATATCTAACTAGTGCAAGCTAGTCCCTGTCATGTTGCATACACAGAGCAAGCTAGAAGAAATTCAGATATTATGGTAGAAAAATTACCAACGTATTTAAAAAATGGCCACTACTAAAATAATATAATATGAATCATGTGAACAATAGTAATTCTAAAAGATTGTTTAATCTAGATGTAATCTTATTAAGACCAAAAATATAAAGAACTAAGAAATAAATAAATATAAAAAATGGTACCCTAATTGCACTTGATTTGCACAATAATGTTGCACCATGTTTGATGTAATTAAATTGAATGAAATATCACAACTTTAGGCTGAATTATGCATTCACTAAATGAGATTTTCAAATCATAATGTGTTATATACTCAGTCAACCAAATGATAAATTCCTGGAACTGATCCCTTGGGCAAAAATTAACTTCCAGGGTTTTTTTTCATTGTCAAGGACAACAACAACAAAATATCATGGTATGATATAATTATGGAGAGAGAGCAATAGGATTATGAACTTTTAAATGTCTCAAACAAACACAAAATAGTGATTTAAATCATAAATAATATGATACAAGCAGCTTAAGCCTTCATCATCATATTTAGGTTTTTAATTTCTTATATATGTCTTGCCAAACAGAATGAGAGAACAACTAGAACAAAAACAAGACGGAAACCAAACCAAGCAGGAGAACTCCACAACCACTGGAATGTATCAACAAACAGAGGGAGGATGCAAAGAAACCCAAACTTCTAAGAACATGATCTCTCGAAAAGCTCGTTGGACCAACTCATGAACACCATGGTTGTATAATCTAGGATCTTCATGTTAAGCTTAGAATTAGGCAGGAAACTCTGCAAATTATTTTGACAAAAACACTATAAAGATGAAAACATTACCTGAAGGTGCAAAATTGCTGAAGTTGCTCTTTGACCTCTCGATTCTGCAAATTCTCCCACCACTGCTGCTCTACTTGGATAAGTTTCAGATTCTCCACGTTATCTTTGCTGAATGGTAGTTTGAGCAAGGCTGGACAACTATGAATCCTGAGCTTCTCCAAGGCTGGCCACTTCAATGACTCATCTGTGCAAATACTTCCCAACTTTGGCAAGCCACAAAGTACTACTTTCCTCAGTTTTGGCAAAAGTTCCTGATTTCCAGTGGTTACAGATTGCTCGACTACTTCCACAATTTCTGGGCAGTCTTCAATCTTTAAACATTCAATTTCACGAATATGTTGAATCACAATCAAAGGAAAAATAATTCTCAACATTTGACAGCCACTCAAAACCAGAGTCTTTAGTTTGGTTAGACTAGCAGGATCCACTCGGTCATTCCAAATGCTTTGCAACTTTGGTAAATTCTTCATGTATAAATGCTTTACGTTGGGCAATATTACACTGTCCACAACTGTTTCAAGTGCACTACAACTTTCAATTTGACAACCTTTTACCTCTTTCATGCTTGGAATTCCCAAGTTTGATAGTTGCTTGATGTCCTTCTTGTTCACCAAATCGAATGCATCAACATTAGCGAGGACCTCAAAAATTGGATGATTGATGCCTTCACCATTGCAATATCTAACATACCTTTTGCATTCATAAAATGTAGGAATACAAGGGTATTTTGAGTCTGGGCAATCAATGAAAAATTGAAATGACCGGATGTGTCTGATGTTTCTCCATGAGCGGGTTTCTTCAATAAAAGTGTAAAGAATGTTTGCTTCAGGAACATTGATTCGGAGATCAGTAGTAGGAGTCTCCACCTCAATGACATCTACAACCTCATCTAAAAAGCAAAATTGAAGTTTTGTCAACTTTTTCAAAGTAACCACATTTTTTATGATATTCACTACCACCTTATTGGATTTGTCTCCGTGATTTCACATCAATGACCAATTCTTCCAATTTAGAAAGCTTGGAAATCACATTGCAATTAAACTCCACCTCTGCAGTATCATTTTCACCTTCGCATTTGGCAAAGGAAACTCGAAAATGCCTTAGACCATTCAAATTTCCAATATAAGACGGTATATTATTGAACCCACTGCCCCGGATATCAAGCACTTCAAGATGTTCAAGTTTTCCGAAACTAGATGGGAGTTCCTTCAAATATTCGCAATAGCTTAGATACAGCACTTTGAGACCAATCACTTTTGATAAAGATGATGGTAATAACTCAATTCCTGTATGACACAAGTCCAAAACTTTGAGACTTGTCATTTGCTCAAAGAATGATGCAGGAATACTCTTCAAAGCCAAATTTTCCTGTAGGAAGAGTGTGGAGAGCGAGCCATAATTTGGGCAATCCGGTAACTTGTCAAACTTATTTTCAATCAAAGAGATCCATATCTTTTCGCTCCAACATTTTGCATCTAGGGGCGTTTGTTGCACCAAAAGTTTATAGTTAGGATCATCTGACAAGATATATAAGAGTACCTGTCTGATACATTTGTGCATCATAACATACTTTTGACTCTCATCTTCCTCGAGTAATGACTTGTCCTTAAGGCTATTCAATATATGAATTCCATTGATATATGCCTTTCTTGAATCACCACCATTTCCAAGGAAATCTTCAGCTTCCCAACATTCCAACAAACAATCTATGTAAATGCCAATTTCTTCAGGATATAACACACCATATAGTAAGCATTTCCTTTGAGTATCTTCCAGATCATCATGACAGAATTTTATCACATTCCTCAATTCTTTCAATTCATGCTGACCTTTTTTTGAAAATCTTTTCAAGCTTTTAAATCCTTGACTCCATAATTTCAAGTCTTTCTTTTGGAACACACTTGCTATTAGTTGTCAATACAATCTTGCTCCCATTCTCACAAGGAGGGATTCCCATTTGATGTATATCAAGGTCTGCTTTAACGTCATCCAGAAGTAGCAAATACCTTTTTTCCTTCAGCTCATTTGATATTCTGTCGGCAATGTCATCACAATCACTGGTGCCTGCCATATCCACTTTCAACCTTTTCGCAATAGCATTTTGCAACTGGGTCATGTCCAAATTCTCCTTGCTCTCCCCTGCTGAAACCTTTATCCACATGACCATATCAAATATTTTGGCCACTTCTTCATGATTGTTCAAGTTCTTCATAATGGCTGTTTTCCCAGTCCCCATCATTCCGGAGATTGCAATTCCTTTAACTTTGTCTTTTTTCAGCAAATCCAATGTTTCTTCTAGTGGCATTTGAAGTGTTGAAAACTCATTAATATTTGGTGCTATCAGCTTGATAACAGGTTCCAGTGGTTGATCAACCAAAATACTACTGATTTTATTGCTATCCTACAAAAGTTTGATTACTTTCTCACCCTTTTTTTTTCATCTCATTGCTGAAATTTGAACGTGGAAGGAAACAAATTATTTGTGAGCTTTCACTTTGTAAATTACACTTTGGTTGGAAAATTTGAGAAAGAATTTGGAAAATGAAATAAAAAAGGTAGATAAAATGTGAATTAAATATATCTATATTTCATCTAATTTCACACACATTTTTCCTATCTCTTTCCAAATCCCTTCCTAAATCCCCCACCCAAACACATCGTTAAAGTTTATGAATAAATTACACTTTGCAGGCTTACACTTTACGCAAAATCTCACTTTGACCCTTACACATAAAATCATGATAGTCAACACTGCACTTTTACTCAAATTTTACTTTGATCCCCACATAAGTGTCAATGTCCCTCTTATGTTATTTTATTTTTAAATCTTTAACAAAATTTAATCATGTA
This sequence comes from Camellia granthamiana, assembly GCA_036172215.1. Classification (NCBI taxonomy): domain Eukaryota; kingdom Viridiplantae; phylum Streptophyta; class Magnoliopsida; order Ericales; family Theaceae; genus Camellia; species Camellia granthamiana. Next base: position 423,921 of record JAXFYN010000071.1, on the reverse strand, counting down.
ACAAAAATGTGACTTTAAAATGAGGGTAACAGAGAAAAATCATCCATATTTCCCACTAGTATACTTTGTCCTACATGATAAGTACATGAGAGTTATATAATATATATATATGTTCGTATAATAAAATTTGGACGAAAATGCAAGAAATTAGAACTTTTAAAATAAATAAAAAAATACGATAAAGAAATCAAAGAGAAAGAAAGATGAATAGATAAAAGACTATGTTACCATGAAAAATAGAGTTTCGTGATTCCAATTTATACAAAATCCTAATTCATCTTGTTAATTATTCATAATCTGCGTTTCATTTTAGCCTAATACAGTTATATTTTGATGTATATTTTGGGATAAAATGTGTATTAGTGAAAAATGTAGATGATTTTTCTTTCTTACCCTCGTAATCGCATTCTTATCGCATGACTAGATTCTATTAAAGATTTAAACAATTAAGTAACAGAAATGGGAGATTGACACGTGTATAGAGACCAAAATGAAATTTAACCAAAAGTACAAGAGTTGATTGTCACGATTTTATATGTAGGGACGAAGGTGGGATCTAACCAAAAGTGCAGGAGATTGACTGTCATGATTTTATCTGTAGAAGCCAAAGTAAGATTTGGTGCAAAGTGTAGAAGTGGAAAGTGTAATTTACCTTCACATTGGGCCTTTATGTTTCAAATTTTTCTTACTTTACTCCTAAAGCTAATTTTTGTTCAAAAATTGACAAAAAATAACACATTGACAGTCATATGATATAAAAATATTTTATTATATATAATTCACACTTACGACATAACTTAAACTTTAATATAATATATTTGTTATGTTATGTAGCAGTTATTGTGGCATTTTTCTAACTAACTTTGAACATAACTTAGCTTTTGAAGTAAAGTGGGAAAAACTTGAAATATGAAGAGCCAAAAAAAAAGAAAAAAGAAGAAAAAAAACCTTAAAGGTTAAAGTGGAAAAGTAACTGAATATAAAAGGGACAATGTATAATTTACCTCTATATCTATATGTATGGAGTAAATTACACTTTTTCTTAGAAGTTTGGGTAAATTTACACTTTGCACACCTACACTTTGTATCAAATCTCACTTTGGTCTCTACACATAAAATCGTAACAGTCAACTCTCTATATTTCTGGACAAATTTCACTTTGGTCTTTACACGTGAAATCTTGACAGTTAACTCCGTGCACTTATGAAATCGTGACAATCAATTCCATGCACTTCTAGTCGAGTGTCAATATCTCCCTTTTGTTACTCCATAATATAAGTCTTTAACAGAAGTCAGTTGTGTGATGAGTATATGACTATAAAATGATGGCAAAGGAGGAAAATCACTCAAATTTCCTGTATATACACATTTTGTCCTAAAATTTACATCAAATTTTGATACTATTCAACCAAAACAAAATATAAATTGTGAACAGTCAAGGAGATAAATTAGGGTTTTGCAAAAATTGGAATAATGAAACTTTGTTTTCCACAATAGTAGAGTCTTCGATTTCTCTGTTGCCTTTTTTTATATTTCAAAAGCTCTATTTTCTTATCTCTTCATCCTAATTTTTAGCGCGCACGCACACACACACACATTATATATATATATATATACATATTGTATTATATAACTCTCACATACTTATCGCGTAGGACAAAGTATATATTGGTCAGAAATAATAATGAGTTTTCTCTCTTGCGCTCATTTCGTAATCACATGTTTGTTATATGAATGGATTTTATTAAAAACTTAAATAATGGAGTAACAGAAGGAGAAAATTAACATTTGACCAGAAATGTAGGGGGTTGATTGCCACAATTTTATGTGTAGGGATTAAAGTGGGATTTAATCAAAAGTACAAGAGGTTGACTGTTAAGATTTCATGTATAGGAACCAAAGTAAGATTTGGTACAAAATGTAGGGGTGCGAAGTGTAATTTACCCTAGAAGTTTGGATAAATTACACTTTGCATTCTTACATTTTGCACCAAATCTCATTTTGGTTTCTACATGAAATTGTGACATTCAATCCCTACATTTTTGGTCAAATCTCACTTTGTTCTCTACACATGAAATTGTTGTAATTTATTTCCTACACTTCTGGACAAGTGTCAATGTCACCTTTCTATTGCTCTATTATTTAAGTTTTTAATAGAATCTAATTATGTGAGAAGTATGTGATTACGAAATGAGGATAAGAAAAGAAAATCATACACATTTCTCATCAATACACACTTTGTTCATATACTGAAAATTCAGATGAAGAGACAAGAAAATAGAGGTTTCGAAATAAAAAAGGCAGTAGAGAAATAGAAGAGAAAGGAAGACGAATAGACAGAAGATCATGTTACTGTGGAAAATAGAATTCCGTGATTATAATTTATGCAAAATCTTAGTTTGTTTCCTTAATCGTTCACAATCTGCGTTTTGTTTTAGCCGAATATAGTCAAAATTTGATGTAAATTTTGAGATGAAATGTGAATAGGCGAGAAATGAATGTGATTTTTCTCCTTTGCTCTTATTTTATAATCATATGATTGTCACAATACTGACTTTTGTTAAAAACTTATACGGTGGAATAACAAATAAGAGACATTGACACTTGAACAAAAGTATAGGAAGTTGACTGTCACGATTTCGTATGTAGAGACCAAAGTGTTGGTACAAAATACAAGGATGTAAAATGTAATTTACCCTATAAATTTGATCATTTTTCACTTTAATCCTTAAAATATATTTTCTCACTTTTAATTTTTTTTTTTTTTCAATTTACTTTCAAAACAAAATTTTGTCCAATTATAAACTAAAAATGTCACCTTGCAGCCCATGTGACGTCACGTAGACAGCCACATGGCATAAATGGATAAAATACTTTGAAAAATGAGTGGGAGCTCTAATTAGAGCTACCACTAATGATGTGGCAGTGGGTCCCACCCACTGCCATAATATGTGTTTTTTTTTTTTTTTTTTTTCACCTCATTAGTGGTGGGTTTAGATTTACCAAATTAGTGGTTTCTAGTATGATTGAAATACTTTACCAAAAAATGACACTTTGGTAACCATATTATATGAAAATAAATTATATTAAAATTTAATTGAGTTTTCAGAAATTTTTCTGATTTTTTTTTAAATAATTAAAAACAAGTTTGACAAAAATAAAAATATTCTCTCTCCAAAAAAGAGAAACCATATGAAAATAATTAGTATTTCTTTTTTTACCAAACTAATTTTTGAAAAAATTTCAAAAAAAACATATTATAAAAACTCAACTAAACACATAGGTGTTTGGGTGTATATGAACTATAATTTGGTATATGGATGAGATGATAAAGAATGAAGATAGAGAGTGGGGCTATGAAGGTGGAGATTGTGGGGGGAGGGGCAGGGGGTTTAAGGGGGTAGAGAAAGAGTAGTGGAAGATTGATGGTGAATTTTTAAGAGAACAAAGAAATGTGGAGTTGGAATTTGGGTTTATATTTTGGGTTTGCGTTTTGAGACTTAAATTGGATAGCAATTGATATTTTGAGTAAATTAAAAAAAAATTACAAACATTAGAGAATAAAGTGAAAAAAAAGGACATAGGTGTAATTTAACTATTTTATGTCATGTTGAATCACATTTTTGTTACATGACAATTTTCGTACAAAAGGTGACGCATAGCTTTTAGATCAAATTGAGAAAGTTAACAAACATTAAATGCCTAAGTGGAAAAAAAAAAATTAAAAAAAAATTAAATTAAATTAAAAAAATAAAGAGTATTTTAAGAATCAAAATAATAAAATACTAATAAAAATTAAAAGGGAAAAATACAATTTATCCATATATATATATAGGGTATAGTTACCCTCCAGTCCAAGGTTTGGATTGGATTGGAGGGTTTTAATTTTGGATTTGGTTTGTTATATTCAAATCGTTCAATTTTTAATATATTGAGTTAATCATTCATACAAACAATTAGATTGATAGTATATATCAAGTCTCATGTTTAGATGACATTTGTCTTACAAAATAAGCGTCAAATATAAGTTAATAAATATACTTCATTTTTTAAAGATAAATGTAATTCAAATATATGATTAATGATATCCGATCAGTTTAATTTTTTACATGAACAATCCACTCAATATGCACTAAATACTAAATGGTTTAGATCAAAAAAGTAGATTCAAAATGGGCCCCAAATAAATCAAATTAGACTCTCCAATTTGATAATGGACTAGAGGAAAACTAAATCCATATATATATAGAGAGAGGGTTGCTATCTTTATTCTTTGTATTATATTTAAACCTTGCTTTAGTCTCTATTTTTACTTTGTTTGAATTTTCTCTCAGGTCCATCGTTCACACTTTTAATCAAATTATAATATAATGTAGCATTTTTAATAGTCTGATGTTAAATCGTTTAATAAATATTGACATGCTCACACTTTTAATCAAGTTATGATATAATGTAACATTTTTAATAGTTTGATGTTAAATCGTTTAATAAATATTGACATGTAATGGCGTCAATTTTAGGAAAAAAATGTAATTTCAATTTATTTTTTTACTTCTTCTATATTTTTTTTACAGTTATTTATCACTTCACTATATTTTTTAAACTCAAATTAACGTAATGACCACATTGCAACTAGCTATTGATTATTACAACTGAAAAATAAGATACTAAAAAAAATAAGATTTGATGTATAATGTAAGAGTTCAAAAGTGTAATTTATTTATTTATTTTTTTTTGAGGTTTGGTTATTGAAAAGTTCTCAGGCTTTATGCTAGACGGTCATAAGAGTTCAAAAGTGTAATTTATTCTTTTTTAATTTAAATTTATTTATTTATTTATTTTTTTGAGGTTTGGTTATTGAAAAGTTCCCAGGCATTATGCTAGACGGTCATATACAAATTTTATATTGACCAAATTTATCCCGGGAAGGTATAATTCTACTACACCATATGACAAGATTGAATATGATTGAATCATATATCTAACATTGCTAGATATATTTGTTTTATATGATTGAATATGATAATTTATCTTTTTTTTAAATTTTTTTTTTTGTTTTGTTTTGGAGGTTTGGTTATTGAAAAGTTCCCAGGCATTATGCTAGACGGTCATATACAAATTTTATATTGACCAAATTTTATCCCGGGAAGGTATAACTCTACTACACCATATGACGAGATTGAATATGATTGAATCATATATCTAACAGTTGCTAGATATATTTGTTTTATATGATTGAGTATGATAATAATAATAATTTTTTTTTTTTTTTTTTTTGGAGGTTTGGTTATTGAAAAGTTCCCAAGTGTTATGCTAGATGGTCATATACAAATTTTATATTGACCAAATTTTATCCCGGGAAGGTATAACTCTGCTACACCATATGATGAGATTGAATATGATTGAATATGATTTTTTTTTTTGGTTATTGAAAAGTTCCCAGGTGTTATACTAGACGGTCATTTACAAATTTTATATTGACCAACTTTTATCACGGGAAGGTATAAGTCTGCTACACCATATGACGAGATTGAATATGATTGAATCATATATCTGACTGTTGCTAGATATATTTGTTTTATATGATTGAATATAATAATAATAATAATAATAATAATAATTTTTTTTTTTTTTTTTTTTTTTTTTTGGGTGAGGTTTGGTTATTGAAAAGTTCCCAGGCGTTATGCTAGACGGTCATATACAAATTTTATATTGACCAAATTTTATCCCAGAAAGGTATGACTCTGCTACACCATATGACGAGATTGAATATGATTGAATCATATATCTAACAGTTGCCAGATATATTTGTTTTATATGATTGAATATGATGATATTGAATATGATTGAATCATATATCTATTTGTTTTATATATATATTAGTGTATGTCCATGCATGAAGGTACGGTGTAAGTAATATTAGAATTAGAATATAATTGTAATCCCAACACTATTTAAATTTATTTTTTAATTTGATAAAATCACAAATTTATTATAAAATTTTGGAGTTCTCACAAAACTTCTCACGAAAACTCGTTTTTGCTTATATAATATATAGCTAGATAGATAGATGTGCCTAGCATACATACAATTTCCACGGAAATATATACAATACTGCTTTTACTTATATAATTATATGAAAATTGTATGTATGCCCGTAATGTCCTAGTGTGTTACGGGCATACATACATTGTATGGAAATATGTGTAAAATATATTGAACAAAAAGGAGAAAATAAAAAAATAAAAAAATAGAGAGAAAAATAAAAATGGGAGAAAATAAAAAGTAAAAAGAAAAGCGAGAGGAATGCGGGATCATGAGATCATGGAAAGAGGGCTGTGAGAAAAGGAAAAAGTAAGAGAAAGAGAAGTAGGAAATTAGAAAATGTATATGTAGAACATTTTTTAGAAAATATATCTCAGCCATTGTTTTATAATTTGAACAGATCTGAGCCATCCAAATATTATAGTAGGATAAAAATATATTGAAGATTCAAAAACCGTCATGCTTTATTATATAGATGTTGAAGATTCGTATGAGATCTAAATTTACGAAATCTATCAGGTATTCAATATATTTAAAAATAATAATTAATTGTTCAAATTCATTTAATTTGTGGACTAAAAAATTCATTAATATAATCTCCATTATACACAGTAAAATCTAGCTCCTAATTCTGGGATTACAGACTTTTCCATATAATATGAATAAAAATAAGTGAACAAAAAGGAGAAAATAAAAAAAATAAACAAATAGAGAGAAAATAAAAAAGGGAGAAAATAAAAAAATAAAAATAAAAGAGAGAGGAATGTGGGATCATGGAATCATAAAAGAATGGGTGAGAAAAAGAAAAAGTAAGATAGAGAAGCGGAAAAATAAAAAATGTACATGTAGGATATTTTTTGAAAAATATATCTCAACCGTTGTTTTATAATTTGAATAGATTTGAGCCATTCAAATGTTCTAGTAAGACAAATATGTATATGACAAATTCAAAAACCATCCTATTTTATTATATAGATATTTTTTTTGTATGTATCTATCAGTTACCAGATTGAAAGGATGAGTAATATGATCAGATTGAATATGACTGAATCATATATCTATTTGCTTTATATATATATTTTTTTTGTTAGAGTGAGATATATGATTGGATAAGAATATATAATTACTTTTATAACAAAAATAAATAAAATTATTTAATTGGCAATAATTGAATTATGACCTACTCATTTAATTATTATTATTTTTATTTTTTTATCGGCAAAAGTTAGTTGTTAGATTCAAACGAAATGTTTTAAAAAATAAAAATATTTAATAATCTTACATTTTTATAATAAAAAAATCTAGGAGACGAGTATATAGTTTAACAATGTTTATAATTAATTAATACTACTATATTTAATTATTTTTTTTTAAGACTTTAGTGATTACGGTCTTCCTTAGCAACTCTCTAGTCCATCCTTCTGTTCTATTATCATATAATAATGTAGATAGAAAGAATATGGGCATCAAGCTTTCATATTTTATTTATTTATTTTGATCAGAAATCACGAGACATGCCTTCCTACGTGCTAATGACATTATGTAAAATTATAAGGTAAATTTAAATTTAAGAAGCTTTCAATATCACGCATGATTGCTGATAAACTATTCTTATTACCATAAAATAATAATGTAGACGGAGAAAATATGCAAATCATGCTGTCACGCTTGCTAATGACATTTGATTTATGAGAAATTCTAACATATATACTGAGAGGGTAATTTATACAGAAAATAAATTGGGCCGAGCTAGGTAATGGGCCGGTATGGACCGGAGTACGGAAGATAGAGTGGAAGGGCCACAACTGGGGGGTCCGGTCAAAGGTATATGTTATCTCGGTTGTGACAGTCCGGCCTAAGCCATGATGTTCGCCGCCGTATTGAGTAAACTTGGCTCGGTTGCCATGGGTTGAGGGCTAGCTCGGTAGCACGGCACGGAACCGAGGTGTAAGTTGGACTATTCTAGGACCTGATTAGGGTTAGCTCGGCTTAAGTCTTCTATGGATAGCTTGGCCCTTGCATGTGAGGCCGAGGTAGGAGAAGGGAAAGGAGAGCCGAAGTAACCGTTAGATCGGTTACGCTATTTGGTCCAACCTGGCACAGTTATTTCGGTCGTAACATATGGAAGCCGAAGTATGCTAGGTATTCTTTAGTAGTAGTTCGGCTCCACTCTTATGGATAGCTCGGTCTTAGCATGGTAAAGCCGAGGTAAGGGAGACTAAGGTAGGGGCCGAACTGACAGCTACTTCGGTCTTATTGGAGTTCGGCCGTGGAGACCATCTCACTTGGTTTAAGCAGTGAGGGGGGTGTTGGAGGATAAGCATTATCTTCCAGGAGTATGAATCCTAGGAGGACTCTACATGGAAGAGTAAGAGTCCTACTAGGACTGTGCCACACGAAACCTATAAAAGCTCACCAATATCACCTACGAGGAGGTAATGCAACTTTGCTCCCTGAATACACAGAGCTTTTGCCTATTTTGTCTTGCTTGCTGACTTAGGCATCGGAGAGGTTTCCGGCACACACCCGCCGGCTAGCTCACGTTTGTGTTTTCAGGTGGTAGAACGACGTCGTACGGAGGAGCGCAAGCTTGATCAACAGGATTATACGAGAAGGTGTATTTCTTTCCCGTACAATTGGCGCCGTCTGTGGGAACTTAGACAAGAACAACCTCTTGATCAAGTGTTTTCTCTCAAAAATCAATGGCGAACAACGAAGTGTTACCACAGTCCGCCCTTGACAGACTAACTCCAGAAGGAGGTGCAAGGTGCGAAGGTCTACCCTTGGTTCCTCCCATGGCGAACCTGGAACCACAAAGGCAAAATTCCAGGAGGGATGCGAGGGGTAGAAGGAGGAATAACAGCCCTCATCACTCTCGTTCGCAAAGCCCAGAAAGGCAAAGGCGCAGGGTTGATCAAACTTTGGAGGATCGCGTCAGAGAACAAGACGAATTGATTCGTCGGATGGCAGCGGACATGGAGACTCTAAAGCATCAGATAAAAGGAAAAGAAGTGGCGACAGGAGAGGGGCGCAACAAAACGCCCCCTCGCCACTCAGAGGGTCGTAGTAGGAATACTACACCCTCTCAAGCAGAGAACAGAAGCCTCAGAACAGGCGATACGCAATCAAGATCTTCCAGGACTCGCCACTCCAGGTCTGAGAGGGCGAGATCTGAAAGGTCTTACACGGAAGGAAGCACTTACTGGCCTTCACATACGCACCAAACGAGGTCCAGACAGACAGAATTGCCCAGATCGTCCGACCTACGGACCGTGCTTGAGGAGAAGGCACGATGGAGAGAGGACGCCAGGGCGCGCGATCCACATAGAGTTTCTGCTTTACAGCGGTTGGCTCCTCGGACGCACGGAAGCTTCGAGGTTGGAATGCCAATACCGCGCCCAGCCTATGAACCAACGGACAAGGCATTGGCGAGGCTGCAGACCTCACCATTTGTCCCAGCAATCGAGAACGCGCCCCTACCATCAGGCTTCCTTCAGCCCAAATTCACTACATATGAAGGGAAGACGGATCCCTACTCACACTTGAGCCACTTTCGCCAGGTTATGGCTGTATACCGGCGGAACGAGGCCTTGATGTGCATTCTATTCCCTTCAAGCCTTGGCGACTTAGGCTTGACTTGGTTTGAGAAACTTCCAAAGGGCAGCATAGCCTCCTGGGCGCAATTGGCAGAAGTGTTTGTCACAAGATTCAGGACAAACACCAAAACTCCGGTGGAGATCGACCAGTTACTCTCCATCGACATGGGTGACAAGGAGACCCTAAGATCCTACAACAGTCGCTATTGGGAGACATTTAACCAGATTGGAGACTGCCCCACCAATCTTGCCATTGCACAGTATAAGAGAGGACTCCCAGTCGGGAACAGACTAAGAGATTCTATCACCATGACGCCACCCCTCACCATGGAGGCCCTGATGGAAAGAGTGCATCAGCACATCAGGGTGGAAGAGGATGGCGCACGTGCTAAAGCAAAAACTAGCACAACCGCAGTACCAGAAAAGAAGGCCTCAGCAAAGGTCAATGCGGTAGACCGGCCGAACAGAAACGGACGTGGCAAAAGGGACAACGGCGAGGACCAAGATAAGAGATGGTTAAGAGTCCGCACCGCCATAACCACGGTCTTCAAGAAACCGATCTACCGAATACTCAGTGAGATTCGCGACGAGCCTTTCGTCAAGTGGCCAGCCAAGCTAAGCAAAGCTCAGAAGGACTACGACGAGAGATCACGATGCACCTTCCACAAAGAAAAGGGGCACCATACTGAGAATTACACGCCATTAAGACAACATCTGGAGGAGTTGGTGGCAGCAGGCCACCTGGACAAATACATTGAAGGGGGGGCACAGCCAGCCCCCCAGGACCATAATAACCCCAACGGAATGCCAATCGACGCCCCACCTCAAGGCGTTATCAATGTGATACATGGAGTTTTCGAACCTGAGCGTGTATGCGAGCTCAGAGGTTCAATCAAGAAAGCTGAGCACTTTAGAGAGGTGCTAAGTGCCCAACCTGCAGCCAAAAAGGGGAAGACAGAGGCCACGAACGTCATGTCTTTTTCAGATAAAGACTTGGACAGAATATATTGCCCATACAATGATGCCCTGGTCGTCACTCTCCGAGTCAAGGATTTTGACGTCAAGCGGATTCTGATTGACCAAGGTAGTTCATGCGAAATTATGTACTACGAGACGTTCAAACAATTGAAGTTACAAGACAAGGACTTGGCACCTGCCGTTTCTCCCCTAATTGGATTTAACTCCATGCCGGAATGGCCCGTTGGCAAAATAATCCTCCCAGTCAGAGCAGGGAGCGTAACAAAACAAGTGGAGTTCTGGGTATTGAAGGTCCCCTCAACTTACAACATCATCTTGGGCAGAACGTGGCTGCATGCCATGCGCTCGGTGGCGTCATCCTACCACCAAGTAATGCGGTTCCCTAATGACGCTGGAGTAATAGAGGAAGTCTACGGAGATCAAATAATGTCGAAGCAGTGCTTTGCCACAGTGAACGGCAGCCGCGCTGCCAAAGGATACGTTCATTCGGTGGAAGAACCGAAGAGCAATGAGCTATTTGCAGACGTGGGCAAAGCGGCAAGTCAGAAAGCGGTGGAAGACTTGGTGGAGGTTAGAATAGATGAAAAGAACCCGGATAAGTTCTTTTTGCTCGGTTCGTCGTTGTCCAGCACTGAGAGGTTGGAGGTCTTGGAATTTCTGACCTCTAACATCGAAGTTGCCTGGACTCCATACGATATGCCAGGCATTGATCCCAACTTCATCTGTCACCAACTCAATGTCCACCCATCCGCCAGACCTATCATTCAGCGCACCTGCAGATCGGCACTCCACCACGCCGAGATAGTGGCAGAAAAGGTGGGAAATTTATTGGAGGCTGGGGCAATCAGAGAGGTACACTACCCCAGATGGATTTCCAACACAGTGGTGGTGCCAAAAAAGAATGGTGAGTGGCGTGTCTGCGTCGACTACAAAACAGTCAACAAGGCATGCCCAAAAGACAGCTTCCCTCTACCACGGATAGATCAACTAGTGGACCTAACGGCGGGGCACAACCGACTTAGCTTTCTGGATGCATACAGAGGCTACCACCAAATCGCCATGCATGAACCAGATCAGGAAGTAACATCCTTCACAACTCCAAGAGGATTATACTGCTACAAGGTCATGCCCTTTGGCCTAAAGAACGCAGGGGCGACATTCCAGAGAATGGTCACCAAGATGTTTGAGCCATTGTTAGGCAAAACAATGGAGGCTTACATCGACGACATGGTGGTCAAGAGCAAGGATAGGAATGACCATCTTAATGACTTAGGAAAGATGTTTGAGATCCTAAAGCGGCATAAGTTACGCCTCAACGCGTCGAAGTGTGCATTCGGAGTAGGATCTGGCAAATTCCTGGGCTTTCTGGTGACCAACCGGGGTATTGAGGCAGACCCATCTCAGATCAAGGCGATTCAAGATCTGAAAAGACCAAACTCAGTAAAAGAAGTACAGCATCTCACTGGCATGGCGGCTGCTCTCAATCGGTTCATAAGCCGGTCGTCAGACAGACTACGACCATTCTTCCATGCGCTGAAGGCCAAGTTTGAGTGGGACGAAGAATGCGACCAGGCTCTGGAGAGCTTGAAGGAGTACATGTCTTCTCCACCACTCCTTGTAACACCAATCCCAGGAGAAGAACTCTTCTTATATCTGGCAGTCTCGCAGCACGCAATCAGCGCAGTATTGGTCCGTGCAGAAGGAATCCAACATCTGCCTATCTACTATGTCAGCAAGACCTTACTAGACACCGAAACAAGGTACTTGCCATTGGAGAACTTGGCATTGGCCTTGATGATGGCCTCAAGAAAGTTGTCGCATTACTTTCACGCCCACACCATAGTTGTTCTCACAGCCTTCCCACTAAAGGCTTTATTTGAAAGGGCGAACTTTTCTGGGCGAATTCTGAAGTGGGCAGTAGAGTTGGGACAATACGACATCAAATTCCAACCAAGAACCGCAATAAAAGCTCAGGCACTGGCAGATTTTGTTGCAGAATTCACACCAGGAAGTCATCACATCTGCCTAGTCGACCTAACTGAAACAACCGAACTAGGGATGGAAGTTGACGTCGGAATAACGCAACCCCTAGTACAGGTTACTCAGTCAGGCCCCAAGGCAGCCTAGAGTAACAAAAGGAAGGAAGAAGTGGACCATGCTATACCAAGTCCAGACTCACCAACAAAGAAAGATTTGGTACAAACAGAAAACAAGGAGCAGACAGCAAGCATGGACCTTGCAGAAGACATTAGCAACCTGGAAGATCCTAAGGCATCATCCGACCCCTCCACTTGCTGGAAGTTGTTTGTTGGGGAGATGTGGAAGCTCTTTGTGGATGGAGCATCCAACCGGCATGGGGCAGGACTAGGCATAGTCCTCATCTCTCCAGACGGCCTAGTAGTGGAGCAGGCAGTCAACCTTGGCTTCCCAGCATCAAATAACGAAGCGGAGTATGAAGCGCTTCTTGCAGGACTCAAGTCAGCATTCTACATGAAGGCCACCGAACTAATGGTTTACAGCGACTCACAGCTGGTGGTAAACCAAATATCTGGCGACTATGAGGCAAAGGATGACAGAATGGCTAAGTACCAAGAGCTGGTCAGAACAGAGATCAAAAAGTTTGAAGTGGTGAGAATAGAACAGATCGGCAGGGAGGAGAACAGCAGAGCAGACGAACTAGCAGGCTTCGCCTCAATGGCAGATACCTCCATCCCTCATCCACTACTGGTTGACTATCTGCCTAGACCAAGTATTGAAGAACCAGAAGCAGAAGAGGTATGTTGTGCAGAGTTAGGCCCTTCTTGAATGGATCCCATTATATTGTTCCTGAAAGACGGCACCTTACCAGAAGAAAAGAAAGAAGCCAACAGAATAAGAGCAAAATCACAACGATTCTGGCTCTCTCCATCCATGGCACTATACAAGAAGTCGTTTTCAGGACCTTACTTAAAGTGTGTTCACCCCAGCAAAGTGGAAGCATTCCTGTTCGAAATACATGAGGGTGTATGCGGCAGCCACCAAGGAGGAAGATCATTGGCATACCGAGCAATTTCACAAGGATATTGGTGGCCATACATGCAAGCGGATTCAGAGAAGTATGTCAAAAAGTGCGAAAAGTGTCAGAAGTTTGCGCACCAAATACACCAACCTGCCAGAGAACTACTACCACTCACTAGTCCATGGCCTTTCGCAATGTGGGGCTTAGACATAGTGGGACCACTCCCAACAGCACCAGGCAACAGGAAGTTCTTTCTTGCGGCAACCGACTACTTCACAAAGTGGGTGGAAGCAGAAGCCTTGGCATCAATCAAGGAAAAAGATGTGAAGAAGTTCGTTTGGCAGAACATCATCACTCGCTTTGGCATACCAAAAGCACTGATCTCAGACAACGGCACGCAGTTCGATGGCAGAATTTTCAGAAGCTTTTGTGAGGAGTACAAGATAGAGTTCTACAACTCTACACCGGCATATCCCCAAGCAAATGGTCAGGCAGAGGCATCAAACAAGGTAGTCTTGGACGGATTGAAGAAAAGGTTAGAGAAAGCCAAAGGCAAGTGGGCAGAAGAACTCCCTCATGTTTTATGGGCTTATCGCACCACGCCTCGTCGATCAACAGGAGAAACACCATTCTCCCTAGCCTATGGCATGGAAGCAGTCATCCCATTCGAAGTTGGCCTCCCCACAATTCGGAGCGAAAACTTTGATCCAGACTTAAATGGCGAAGCCATCGCATTGGAGCTTGACCTTGCAGAGGAAAGAAGAGACAGAGCACTGATTCACATCGTCTCCTACCAACAAGAACTGTCCAGGAAGTATAACAAAACAGTGCATCCAAGACAATTCAAGATCGGCGACTGGGTACTGCGCAAAGTAATGGGAAATACCTTGGTCCCAGGAGATGGCAAGTTGGGGCCTAATTGGGAAGGACCTTACAAAGTGGTTGAATTAGCAGGCAAAGGGGCATACCACTTGGAAGATAAGGACGGCAAAGCAATTCCTAGGCCATGGAACACTGCCAATCTTAAGTTGTTTTATTTCTAACTTTTTCTTTTCAAGTATATGTAATTTCTGCCTTTCTCAATAAAACAAGTCGATTCTTTTTCAGTATATTCGTTTTCAGTAGAAAGTAACTTTCATAAAGTTAGTAGCATTGTAAACATAGTTGGCCGGATTAAACCAACTATGACACCTCCTAAACCCAGGATAAGGATCCAGGTTGTAGGACGTTTGGTCGGAATAACCAAACACTATATTCTAAATTGGCCGGAAAAACCAACTTAGAGGTTGGCTGGATTAAACCAACATCCCTCCTAAGCCCAGGATAAGGATCCAGGCTGCAGGACGTTTGGTCGGAATAACCAAACACTATATTCTAAATTGGCCGAAAAAACCAACTTAGAGGTTGGCTGGATTAAACCAACACCCCTCCTAAGCCCAGGATAAGGATCCAGGCTGCAGGACGTTTGGTCGGAATAACCAAACACTATACTCTAAATTGGCTGGAAAAACCAACTTAGAGGTTGGTTGGATTAAACCAACACTTGTACTCTTCAGCCGAAGTAAGTGTATGGCTGAAGAGTGGTTGGCTGGATTAAACCAACTCTCTGTACTCTTCAGCCTAAGTAAGTGTATGGCTGAAGAGTGGTTGGCTGGATTAAACCAACTCTTTGTACTCTTCAGCCGAAGTAAGTGTATGGCTGAAGAGTGGTTGGCTGGATTAAACCAACTCTCTGTACTCTTCAGCCTAAGTAAGTGTATGGCTGAAGAGTGGTTGGCTGGATTAAACCAACTCTTTGTACTCTTCAGCCGAAGTAAGCTATATCGGCTGAAGAGTGGTTGGCTGGATTAAACCAACTCTTTGTACTCTTCAGCCGAAGTAAGCTATATCGGCTGAAGAGTGGTTGGCTGGATTAAACCAACTCTTTGTACTCTTCAGCCGAAGTTAGTATATCGGCTGAAAAGTGGTTGGCTAGTAAGTTAGATAGCTAAAACCGAGATCACAGTTGTGCAAATAAGTTTATGAAAAAATTCATTGCAAATATAAGCATACATGCACAAAACCGGAATACGAGTTGAAGAAATTTTCATTGAACTACAAACCAAGTACAATTTAGGGGGGGGCTTCAGCTCGGTTACAAAAAAGTTCATAAAGGAAAAAGAAAATCAACCAAGAAGTGCATCAAGTTCGGCATCAAATTCTGCATCAGCATTCGCCTGGAGTCCGGTGTCAGAGGGGAGCACGGTTTGAAGTGGGAGTTCGGTGTCAGCCTGAACTTCGGTATCAGTCGGCTGCAGCCCAAGAGTTGGATCTTCAATAACTGGCTCAGACCGAACTGCTTGTTCATTTTGCTGTTTGTTGACAACCGGAGTATGAGATGGCTCCTCATCTTCTTCATCATCATCGTCATCATCATCACCGGACCCCTTGAGAAAGGCTTTTTGGAGATCGGCAGCGTATTGAGAAAGTGAAGCTGGAATGGAGTACGGTGGAGCGTCGTAGGCTTCGGTGTCGGGCGTGCAACCGAACTTCTCCACCGCAGTCCTCCAGCCACATTTGAAAAACAGATCTTTTGCTGCGTCACATTGCTGGGTGTATGCTGCTTCGGCCTCCTCAAAACCCCGCTTCTCGGCCTTCTTCATCTCCCCCTTCAACTGGTTTATTTCGGCATCTTTTTTCTTCTCAATCTTTGCCAGCAGGCGCAGATACTTGTCTTTTGCTTCTATGGCAATCTTTTTCTTCTCAGCTTCAACCGAATTGGCTACTTCGGTTAGCCGATCGACCTCTGCCCGGAGTTCGGCCATTTGTTTTTTGGCCTCCTCCAGCTCGGTCCCCTTTGCTTCAGCCTCAGCCATGGCCTCCCTAGTATTGCGTCGAAGTTCCATGACCCTCCTGTGAGTGACTTGATTTTTCTGGATGGCCTGCAAAAGGAGAAGTAACGTTAGCCGAACTGAAAGTTGGGAAAAATTGAAAAAGAAAGAGAGAAAGATACTTACCAGGATCATGGACTTGGTCGATGACCGGATGGACTTCAGCTCGGAGTTGAGTTGTTTGTAGTGGTGCTCCATGTCCTTGGGAAGGCACACACTCTTGGCCAAATTGAAAGCCATCAGGTGGTCCTTCTCTGAGACCACCGAATCAGACGCGGTGATATCTCGGTCATTGAAGGTGAGTGCGGGATTCCATTTGGAGGAGGTAGTTCGGTCAGTGGGCTCTGGTTGGAGGCTTGGTTGAGGGCTTGGTGGAGGGCTTGGTGGCAGGACGGTCTCGTCTTCCTTAGCAAGGCGTGGCTCGGTTTGGCTAGTCCGGGCGCGTTTGCTTGGACGAGATGAAGACGGCCGTTGGGATGGAAGTGCCACTACGGTCTCAGTGGTCCGGCCGGTTTCTTGTACCTCGGTTGGAGTGGTGACGGTCAGAAGGGCCTTCAGCCTGTTTTTCTTCGCCATTTCTTGTTCGGCAGTAAGTGGCACAAGGTTGATCTAGGGCAAGGAAGGGTCCGGTTCTGGCGCGTCTTCGAGGAGGAAGTCGGTCACCCTTGCTTTTCGGCGACCGGAGTAGCGGTAGGTCGGTTCAAAGTTTAGAAGCTTTGCCCAACTTCTCTCCCTCACTCTTAGTGCGGCGCGCAGAAGACCGAGGTTAGGATAGCCGTAGTTTGAAAGGAGATGGGCTTTATCTGCAGAAAGAAAACAAGTGTTAGCTCGGTCCAGGGTTGAAAACCGAAATAAAGAAAAGAGGAAAAATGTCAAATGTAACCGAAGTATGTATACCAGGCTCTCCTTTTTTCCAATTTATTCTTCGGCCAGGAATCCGGGCTTCAAGGTCTTCAAAATTCCCAGAGACCCAAAAGAAATCATCGTCGTTTAAGTCTTTGTCCGGTGTGTGTTTTATTATTTTCTCTCGGCCACGGCGTACTCTTAAATAGTAACACCAGCCTTCAAGTTTGGCGGTTTAGGGCGTCTATGCCCATTATTATACGGTATGTATTGGTGGAGAGTTGGGTTAGGCATAGTCTGGTTTGCCTTAGAAACTCACAAATTAGAGGCTGGACCGGGAATCGTAGTCCGGTCTCTATTATTGACTGAATGGTAAAGGGGACAAAGCCCTCGTTATCCCATGGGTCGACGTCTCGTTCGGCCAGAGTAAGGTGTACGTCGTCAGGGATGTTGTGGTCATGGCGGAATTCGGCCAGACCACCTGGGGTTTCAACCAAAAATCTGTACCATTTATGGTATAAGTTATAATTAAATTGGCTCGGGCTGAGAAGATGTGCTCAGGAGCTCGGTTGAGTGCACAGAGGGAGTGCCTGGGCAACCTAAAGTCTGCAAAGTGGAAAACAAGGTGTTAAGCACAGATCATCGACCGTGCTACAAAAACAAAGCAAGATAAGAAGACTTATTTCGGCTGCAAGGTGTGCTACAGGATCTACTTCGGTTTAAACAAGGTGCTTGTTATCTCGGCTCAGTAGGATTTCTAGCTATATCGGTTCTAAATACGGGCTTGTTACTCCGGTTGGCATTAAGGGGCAGCTTTCTGAGTTCGGTTTAGAAACTAAGAATGCTGGCTTAGCCCCTGAAAGCTTAGCTCGGTCAAGTACTATGGTTTCTAGTTCGGTGGGTTTTTATTTCGGCTACTATGAATACGATGGTTGCCTACTGAAACTACTGTGATATGTGCAAGTGGTGGTTCGGTTCCAGTTTACCTAAGTCTTCGCATATGCCAAAAATAGTATCCTAGTTCGGTTGCTTCCTGATTTTGGATGAAAATCAGTGTTCTACAGGTTCTTGCGTGCATTCACGTGTCCTATGGCTAAGTTTTGCAGAAACAAAACAAAAAGTATTTTGCAAAAACACGCAAAATAGATTGCTATGGATTAAAACGAAAGCAAATAACAAAGAAGCAGATTTCAAAGGCTTACTTAGTGGGGAGGAAGAACAAGGACGAAGCACACGGAAACAGAACACGAGCTTCAGAGACAGCAAGAACTCAGAGGTTGAAGAGTACGAAGAAGAGGAGAAGAAAGTGAATAGTGGTGTAAATGATTTGAAATGAAATGAGTGTTTTGTGAAAAAGGCCAAAAGGGCGGGAACTGTTTAATTTTTTCGGAGTACGAGGGCGGCGCAACAGCTGTGAATAGCCAATACCAGTGTGCCACGTGTCATTGGAAGGACAATCGATTCAGTTTCTGCAATTGAAGAGATGTTTTGACCGGACGTGCACAGTACGGCCCAAGCTTAGCTCGGTTGGATAAGCTAAATGGTTTTTAGCTCGGCCGGGTAAGTTAAATGGGTTTTAGCTCGGCTGGAGAGGCTTAAAATTTTAGCTCGGCTGGAGTGATTGAAACTGTAGCTCGGCTGATAGACGGGTAATCCCTATCATGCTTCGCAGATGGAATTAAGGGGCAATTGAGAGGGTAATTTATACAGAAAATAAATTGGGCCGAGCTAGGTAATGGGCCGGTATGGACCGGAGTACGGAAGATAGAGTGGAAGGGCTACAACTGGGGGGTCCGGTCAAAGGTATATGTTATCTCGGTCGTGACAGTCCGGCCTAAGCCATGATGTTCGCCGCCGTATTGAGTAAACTTGGCTCGGTTGCCATGGGTTGAGGGCTAGCTCGGTAGCACGGCACGGAACCGAGGTGTAAGTTAGACTATTCTAGGACCTGATTAGGGTTAGCTCGGCTTAAGTCTTCTATGGATAGCTTGGCCCTTGCATGTGAGGCCGAGGTAGGAGAAGGGAAAGGAGAGCCGAAGTAACCGTTAGATCGGTTACGCTATTTGGTCCAACTTGGCACAGTTATTTCGGTCGTAACATATGGAAGCCGAAGTATGCTAGGTATTCTTTAGTAGTAGTTCGGCTCCACTCTTATGGATAGCTCGGTCTTAGCATGGTAAAGCCGAGGTAAGGGAGACTAAGGTAGGGGCCGAACTGACAGCTATTTCGGTCTTATTGGAGTTCGGCCGTGGAGACCATCCACTTGGTTTAAGCAGTGAGGGGGGTGTTGGAGGATAAGCATTATCTTCCAGGAGTATGAATCCTAGGAGGACTCTACATGGAAGAGTAAGAGTCCTACTAGGACTGTGCCACACGAAACCTATAAAAGCTCACCAATATCACCTACGATGAGGTAATGCAACTTTGCTCACTGAATACACAGAGCTTTTGCCTATTTTGTCTTGCTTGCTGACTTAGGCATCAGAGAGGTTTCCGGCACACACCCGCCGGCTAGCTCACGTTTGTGTTTTCAGGTGGTAGAACGACGTCGTACGGAGGAGCGCAGGCTTGATCAACAGGATTATACGAGAAGGTGTATTTCTTTCCCGTACATATACCATTGAAAATGATGTATCATATACACTTTTAATTATATCAGTTTTTTTTCTTTAGTTATGATATTATTTTAGTTATGACTCATTAATTCTTTAATTATGTTTTATATTGTGTTTAGTTATGATATTTTATTGTTTTAGTTATAATTCAAAAAATATAAAATTATGTAATCTTTTTCTTTAGTAAGATGCATAAAGAGTATATATCATAGTGTTCCTCTTATTTATGAAGTAAAAGTTCAACAACTAGCTGTGATCAATGTATGATCATGCATTAGTTCCTGGAACCAACTTCGTTACCCTTGCGAATGACATTTCCGCGATGCTCGGCAATTTTTTTAATCTTATAAAATTAAGTTCAACAACAAATTGTTGTACCTGAAATTGAAAAAACAAGTGCCCATAAAAAGAAAAGAAAAAGGGAAAAAATAAATAAAAAAGAGTTACTCATATAAGGGATGATTAGATAGAGTAAATGTCAGGAGAAAAATAGAGAAAATATAATTTTACTCCTAAATTATCACTTAAAAATCAATTTTAACTTTTATTATTTTAATAATTTCATTTTACACTTAAAGTATTTGATTTTACATCAATTTTATTCTCACTATCAATTGTCGTTGATAATGACACAGAAATTGCTGATGTGACACTCAAATTTCATTTGAAATTTTATTTTACCTCTCAAACTATTTCAAAAATATCAATTAGACCCCTAAATAAAATAAAGTTTGGAGATTTAATTGATATTTTAGAGATAGTTTGTGAGGGAAAAAAATGAAGTTTTAAATGAAAGTTTGGTATCACGTTAGCAAATTCCGTTTGATTATAGACGGTAACTGGCGATAGGGTGAAATTAATCCAAAATCGAATAATTTAGGTATAAAATTGATATAATTAAAAGAATGAGAATTGAATTAATTTTTAAGTGATAGTTTAAAGCCTAAAATGAAATTTTCTCAAAAAAAGAAGAAAGTTTTAGACAAAGTACAAGTATAACTTTTCTCTCCTCGTTTTTAATCTAAATTTTTGCAGCGGTTGAGTGAATGGAAAATAAAATAAAAAAATATAAATTACACTAGTCTCACTTGAGTTGGAATAAATTATAGAGGAGTAGGGGTTCGATTTCATGTGATTAAGTTCATGGAATTGCTGATGATGAATGATATGATTTGGTGAATGGTTGATAAATGCAATTGTGATCTAGTGTCGTCTATTTTAAAGCTAGAATTAACCTGAAGTTAAAATTGTCCTTACAAAAAGAATGGCTTCTATATTATTTACTTTTACTTTTTTTATTTCTCTTCTCATTATCTTCTTTAATCCCTATTCTAAACGCTTTAAATTTTAAGTAATTTTCATTAAATAATTGGCTTGAATTGTGGCAAACTTAAAATATCTACATAATCTGTATTAATATATAATGCGTAGTGTGGAATATGCAATTTTTTTTTTTTTATATACCTAAATTACTCATGTTTGATCAAATAATTGCTCACTTGTTTTTTTGTAACTACTCTCCATTTCTTTGATTAAACTGTTTGTTACGAAAAATTTTTGTGTACTCTTGGAGTGCTATGTATTCATTGTCTTCACTAATCATTATATTTTTCACTAATCATCATACATTATGTGTCCTCATGTTCTCCGATCACCGAACATAAAATTATGGGTTTCACATTTTCTACCGATCACACACTTAGAGCACCACGTGGCCAGGGCCGACCATGAGATTTATGGAACATTAGGTGAGTTTTGAAAGTGAGGTTCTTCTATATATATATTTATAATAAAATTACGGATAAAATAATAAATTACTAATAAGTTTTTTACTATTTAGTAGTTACAAAAAGTTTCTTTACACATATAATCATTAAAATTTATTTTCATATATTAAGACACAAAAAAAATCATTACAAAGACTCAAAAAAGATAAAATAGGGTATTGTTGTTTTATAGTTTAGCAATAATAATCAACATCAACAATATAATTCACTAATATCTGATAACGAAATGATTATATTATTGTAATATAATATTTGATAACACAATCGTAATCCACACAAATCATAATCCACTAATTATTTGATAACAAAACACAAATTATTGGGAAAAATTGGGAGAAAAAACTAAGGAAAATTATTTAATTAAATTATGATAAAGAGAGAGAGCAAATAAAACGTTATTAAAAATTACAAAAAATAAGATAAATTATACACAATCAAACTAAGTTTACCGAATCTTGACAATTAATTCTAATTTAAATATTTGAAGTTTAATTTTTTTTTAATATTTAAATCTCATAATATAATTTATTACAATAACCTTGACTTGTAGTTCATTAGATGGTGGTCCCTTTACGCAGAATGTTATTAGAGCATCTCCAATGGTTACTCAGATTTTTCATCAAATCTGAGTCAAAAAGTGGCCATTTCCTTAATCTGATATTTCGCGCTTCAACGGTTCAGTATCAAATCATTTTCATCAAATTTGCGCCGGGCAACCGGTTGGTTGACCGGCCGGTCAACCGGTAACGGCAAATTTTTTTTTATTTTTTTATATTTTTTTTGAACTTTTTGAACCTTTTGGTGGTCGACCGGGTGGTCGACCGGCCAGTTAGGGAAATTTTTTTTTTTTTTTTTTTTTTGACCGGTTTGAACCTTTTTTTCAGAACTGTTTGAACTTTTGGTGGGTGACCGGTTGGTCAACCGGCCGGTCGACTGGTTCGTCTCCTGGCAACGGTCATGTACAGTGTTTTGGTGAAACGCGGAGTCTGTCATCAGTTTGGTGAAACTTTTGCTGAAATCTCATTTTGGTATGACTTTGGTGCAATTGTTGGAGCATGAAAAAGTGGGTTTTTCATCAAAATTTAAATCTGATGCTGGGTTTGGTTCACCGTTGGAGATGGTCTTAGTTGTACCAAACACTTTAGTTGAGTATAACAAATAAAATGTTATTAAAAATTACAAAAAAAAATAAGATAAATTATACACAATCAAACTAAGCTTACTGAATGCTGATAATTAATTTTAATTTAAATATTTGGAGTATAAATTAAAAATATTTTAAAAACATAATATAATTTATTACAATGACCCTGACTTGTAGCCCATTAGATGATGGTGTTGGAAAAAATGGGTTTTGGTAAACTTTAATGTGAAATTAAAGTAGGTCCCAACCATTGGTTGAGGTGGGATTAAATGGGTTTAGATTTTTTGTAACAATGTCTTTACACCATAAAAAGAATGACTAAAAACCATTGATAATTGAATGAAATATTGTCTCATAAAGATGGCCTCATAAATGAGGTTTTGGGAATTGTGTATAACCACCAATCCCACATTTATTATGGAGGAAAACTTTGATGGGTATTTAAGCCTTAAGATTATGAGAATGACATGAGCCCTTTGAGGCATCCAAATTTTCTAAAGGAAAGGAGGTATGGATGCTTCAAGGATGAGCTTGGGCCAAAACTATAGTCCAAGTTGGTTATGGCAAAATTGCCACACACGTGCGCTTGCACCGCCCGCACGCCCGCTCGGACCGAGCCGAGTCCAAGGTCCGTAGATCGTGGATCTTGGGACTTGGACTTGGGGTTGAGGCTTGAAGGAATGGGTTAGGTTTGGACTTGGCCAAATTGGTGGTCCACCAACTTATTCTTTTTAGGCTAGGTCTATTGCAGGCCCAAGTCTATTGCAGAAATGTATATACAAATATGTGTATATTGTGTGTAACTCATACTTTAAATTTTCATCAGTTTGGTGCATTACTCTAGTAGTTTTGCAGGAGTAATGGCCTCCATTAGTGGCTAGCCTTGATGGCTGGAGACTTCTCCTCTCTCCCCCATTGTGTATAAGAGGAGACCCATCTCCCTTAGTTTGGTACAGAACTTTTTGCCTTCCAATTATATAGTCAGTTTGTTTACTAGTATAACAATCCTTCCTGTGTGAGAGAGAGTGCTGCCATTGTCGGTTCACCAAGCTAACAGAAGGTGCTTTTGAGTTAGCTAGTTTAAGCCATCTTATCTTGGGAGACAGAAGTTGACGTTCCTCCAACACTCATAGTGAGGCGGCTAATCTGTTTTAAGGTCACTGTGGTATCACACAGAATTTGGTTTGCTCCCTTATTTTCAATATCTCAATTCCACTTGTATTTCGGTTAATCATGGTTCATGTTATGTAAGTTAACTGATTAATTTTTAATTTATTTGTTTCGTTTAATTAGCCTATTTCACCATCAGATGGTCTCTTTACGTAGTGTGCTAACAATCACGATAATTACAATGTTATTAGTTGTACCAAACACTTTAGTTGAATATAACAAATAAAATGTTATTAAAAATTACAAAAAAAATAAGATATATTGTACACAATCAAACTAAGTTTACCGAATCTTGACAATTAATTCTAATTTAAATATTTGGAATTTAAAATTTATTTTAAAAGATTTAAAAGAATTTATTACAATGATCCTGACTTGCAGTCCATTAGACGGTAATCCCTTTGCATAGGGTGATACCTAGGGGTGTAAAAATGGCCCGCAGCTCGTGGGTGGTCCAAAACCTGCTTACGGTCCGGGATGGGCTCGGCCTGTTTAGCCCCGTTTGGGCCCGAGCCTGAGCCTAGTCCGAGACCCTATGCTCGGGCTTGGGCCGTCATTTTGACTCTCGACCCAGCTCGTGGGCCCGGCCTGCCTGGCCTTGCCCATCGACCCGCTTAAAGGCCCACTCAAGACTTGGCCTGAGGCCCTATCTGCCTAGCTCGCTTGAGGTCCAGTGTCTTTTTTAGTGAAAAATAATAAAATTTTGGTAGAAAAAAATAAAAAAAACAAAAAAAAAATGTTCAGGCCCACCCAAGCTCGGGCCAAGCTTCAGCCCAAGCCCAGGCCCACCGGGCTCAAGTATCCCCTAGGCCTGGGGCTAATTTTCTATCCCGTGGGTCAGCCTGGCCCGGCCGGGTCCGAATTTTGGCGAGAGCCAGCGAGACTCGACATGGGCCGGCTCGGGTGGGCTGGGTTGGGCTGGGCCAATTTACACCCATAGTGCTACTCGATCCCGATAATTATAATGTTATTAGTTGTACCAAACACTTTAGTTGAACATAACAAATAAAATGTTATTAAAAATTACGAAAAATAAGATAAATTATACACAATCAAAAGTTTACCAAATCCTAGCAATTAATTCCAATTTAAATATTTGGAGTTTAAAATTTTTTTTTTAATATTTAAAACTCATAATATAATTTATTACAATGACCCTGACTTGCAGTCCATTATACGTAAGGTGCTACCCAATCCCGATAATTATAATGTTATTAGTTGTACCAAACACTTTAGTTGAATATAACAAATAACAACGATGCTGGGTAGCTTAAAAGTATGCTGGCCCGACTGGCTCGAATGTCGTTTTGGCATTTTTTTTTTTTACCTTCCCCCGCTTTTTTCTCTCCGAAACAGAGAGGCGAGAGAAGAAAGAGAGAGGAAGAGAGAAGAAAGAGAAAAGAGGGATCTCTCTCTCTCTGTACCCCCTCTTTTTTTTTCTTCTTCTCTCTTCCTTCTCCTCTCATTTTTTTCTTCTTCTGTCTGTTTCAGAGAGAAAATAGAGAGGGAAGGGATAGAGGGAAAAAAAAAAAAAAAAAGTGCCTTCGAGCCCTCCATTTTCGAGCTACCACGCATTTTTCAATGTTATTAAAAATTATGAAAAATAAGATAAATTATACACAATCAAACTAAGTTTAGGCATGTTACCATTAAATAAACACTATATAATGTGATTAGAGACCCACACTTTTAGATTCAAAAATTCACTCACAATGATATGATAAGAGAGTTGGAACCTACATTCACTACAAGAAAAGTGGGCTTAAAAGACGGAACTTTTTGCGACGGCACATTTGCCGTCGCAAAAAGTGGCTTTTTGAGACGGCACAACTTGCCGTTGCAAAAAATGTGACTTTTTGTGACGGCACAACTTGCTGTCACAAAAAACTAGAGTATTTGCTACCACATTTACCACTACTGCAAATGTCATTCCACTATCACCACTACTACCACTGTTGCCACTCCACCTCTACGACTACCATTACTACCACCATCGCCACCACTACCAGTACTGCCACTACTACTACCATTACCTCTCCTCCACCACCGCCACTCCATCTCCTCTACCACTACCACAACTTCACTACTAATCTCCTTCGCTATCGCCGTCACCACCACCACCACCACCACCACCACCACCACCACTTCTTGTCTACCACCTTCACCACTACTGTCACTCCCTTTCCTCTACCACAAAAAATTAGTTCTTGATTTTTACTAACAAAAAAAAAAATGAAACAGTATTTTTCTGTAGCAAAAAAATTAAAAAAAAAACGACGTTGTGTTACTCTTTTGATATAACATTTCTCTCTTCACCCATTTTTTCATCTTTCTGTCTCTTCTCTTTCTCTCTTTCACTCGTCATTCTTCTTTCTCTATCTGTTTGTCTATCTCTCTCTCTCTCTATGTCTTTCGCTCATCTCTCTTCTCTCTATCTCTCTCATTTGTCTTCTCTCTCTGTCTCTCTCGCTCATCTATCTTCTCTCTATCTCTCTCATCTCTTTTCTCTCTCTGTCTCTCTCACTCATCTCTCTCTTTCTTTCTCTCTCTGTTCCTTTTGCTCATCTATCTTTTCTCTCTATCTCTCTATTTTTCTATTCTCTCTCTCGTTCATCTCTTTTTGCTCTCTTTCTCTCTCTTTTTGTCTATCTCTCGCTCATCTCTCATTTCTCTCTCTTTTTCTGTCTCTCTCTCTGTCTCTCTTTCTCTCCCTCTCTCACTCTCTCTCACTCATCACTCTTCTTTCTCTCTTTCTCTCTTTGTCTACCTGCTTATTTGTCTGTCTCTCTCTCTCTCTCCCTCATTGTGTTCGCCTTGCTTACTCTCCCTCTCTCCTCTTCTCTATTTACCGAGCTCCCTTTCGATTTATCGAGACACTACAAGAAAATACACTCTTAGCGACCACTTTGTCTATCTCTTCTCACTCATCACTTTGTCTGTCTCTGTCTCTCTCTATCTCTCTTCTCTATCTGTCTCTCACTCATCTCTCTCTCATCACCCATCTCCTGTACCAACTTCGCCACTACTGCAAATGTCATTCCACTACCACCACTACTACCACTGTTGCCACTCCACTTTTACGACTATCATTACTACTGTCACGCCCCACTTTTTATTACTCGAAGTATTACCAAATTCATTAACTTAATTACATTTCAGAGATAACATGCGAAAATAAACTCATATATTCAACTCGTAGAAGTGAATAACAATACTCTCATTCGTATGCAAAGTAAATACAACATGAGCATGCTAAACAAATTGCCCTTGGGCTTACATCACTAATCAATCAGGAAGAAGGGTGCAACCCTTTTACACATATGGCATTCCGCCAACACAAGAGAGGCCCCGTGGCCAACAAATAAGAAGATCCAAATCTTGCAGCACATCCTGCTCAACACCTGAAAAAGATTCAACAACGTGGGATGAACATATAGTCCAGTAGGGATCTCAACATGGCCTTCAACAATAACAACTTACAGATAGTTATGTTCATGAATGCTCAAACTCATACTAGGATAGTAATGTGATAGTTTACACAAAATATACATAATTATTAACTTTTCTCGAAAACAACCATTTCAATCAACGCCATAGGCGATTCATCTTTCCTTTTTCCTTTCATTAATCCCCATTCCCAATCTTTCATAGCATTAACAATTACTTAGGAAATAATTCCACTAAGCCCATTACTTTCTTCCATTTCCCACACATACAACAGATGTACCTTTTCAAAACATATTTTCAAAGTATTCGACCCTCTTCACACCTTCTAAAAGACAAAAATGACGTTTTGGTTTCTTCCCGATACAATCATATCTATACATGCATACCTTATATAAAAGGGAGATAACAAATCATCAACATGTATAAAATCAACTAATGAGGCAACTCGGCCCTCCAAAACTGTAATCTTCCCAATCCATGATATTCTCAAAAACACTGAAACAACAACAACAAAACTTTGCTCTACCAGCTATGTGCGTAGTAAGCCAAAGATACACCTCTCACAACGACCTGCCAGTTTACCAGGCGCTAGCTGGAAGGGTATGGTGCCTTCGATTCTCAGCGCAGTCAGTTCTCCAGGCACTAGCTGGAAGGTCACGGTACCTCTGATTTTGAGCGCAAGGTATAACACCACCAACCAAAATACAACAGGGCATAACTAACATGTATAACATATATACATAAACTATCAAGATACAAGCAATGTGTTAAAGTGTATGAACACATAATTAATTTCCCCCAAGCAGGTATACATATATAATGTATCTCAGCATTTCATCACATACAATGCTCAATCAACAGTGGTGTAATGCATACACGACAATCCAACACAACCATGTCATCCTCCATCGATGACCAAGGACAAAACCTCTAGATGCAAGTATTTAGCACATCTATTAAAAGACCCAATTATCATGAGATCATAAACCCAACAACAACATTAACATGGTAGTTAAAGATACAACCCCCACATGTGTGTATTTAACACTCAAGAAACAACAATCCAATTTTCATACTTATATCAAAGATACTTTTCTCATTTCATAAAACAAATTCCATTCCCTTTTGTTTTCACAAAACCAACTCCATCCCTTTTGTTTCCACAAAACCAATTCCATTCCTTTTGTTTCCAAAACCAATTCCATTGATAATAAAGCCATAACTCACATTAGTCTACTACATTCATTTCAAAACCATTCAAAAAACCATGGTTAATCCCTTAGGCATTAACACTTTCACCCAACTCATATTAACAATAGAGATTTGCAACATAGACTAGCTACCCTCCATTTTAATTTACCAAACCAAAATATAATTTAGGGCTTTTTCTTCTTTCAACTATAACATGCTAATTTACACTCCAATTAGCCCAAAACAACCATCAATGATAAGATAACCATTTTCAAACAACCAACCCTAGGTTCCTTCTCATGATTTCAAATAAATCCAACGTGGATATGATTTTCATGCAATACAAAACTACCACATGTCTATCTATAGACGAAGTATTGAAAAAGAGCAAGGACTGCCTTGCTTCTGATGGATGATGTATGTCTGGCTGTTTTGCGCGGAAATCCACTAGAATGCCCCGATTAGCCTCTGTTTACACCTTTTCTTGAAATGCGTGCCAAGCTTCCGAAAAGTTGCTGATTCTTCATTTTGCTGCAACAGAGAGCAGGAAAGGGGCATAGTAATGTATCGGAAGTGCTCCAAACTCCAACTTTCTCGGATCAAAATGTAGCCCTCGACGATCAACACACTTTTGTAAAGGCCAAAAGGTAGGAAAACACTCTAACTAGATCAATCCCTAGAGAGAAGGTGGGTTTCTAGTGAGAGAGGCTCTCCAAGGGAGTTTTAGAAAAGTAAGAGAGAGAGTGAGGATGTAAAAAGTGATTTAAAATATCACAGCTGCTAACTGATATACGACTCTCCCGCTCGAGCGGAGAACAGGACGCTCGAGCGTCAAGAACAAAAACTGGACACACTCGAGCGCAAGAAGTCCCGCTCGAGCTCCAAGACACAGAAACAAAACACATCCGCTGGAGCGTGAAAACCAGTCCGCTCGAGCGTAGATTCTCCTCTCTCAGAAACTTCACAGACAATGAACTACCCGCTCGAGCGCCAACAGACCCACTCGAGCGTGAAAAACACACCTGCAGAAGTTTTGTAGGGGCACGAAATACTGGAACTGTGAAAACCCCGCTCGAGCGGACAACCAAAAACCAAACTCCGCTCGAGCGCACCACCAAAAATCTGGGCAACAAGGAATGGGGCTAAGGTTCAACCAACCTATTCGAAACACGCCCAACACATCCTAAAACTCACATGTATGAAATCAAAGGATGATAACATGACATAAACAACTAACAACTCCACGGAACCGAGTCCAGAATACGATTTAAATTGGGAGGGAAAACCGGGATCGCTATAACCTCCCCCCTTAAAGAATTTCGTCCCCGAAATTAAGGATACGCCAAAACGCAAGGCCAACTGATCACACAACACCAACACCCGGGGTACTAGGAGAGGAACTATTCTCCCTACAAACTTCGATTCACTCTTACCAAGGAAGAGACTAACCATGGGAACACGCTCCAAATGACAACACTGTAGGCACAAAAGCTACAACAAAACCAAACCTTTCCCGAAACAATTCACCAACAATCGACTAGCGTTTCAAGCTAAATTACTACTCAACAACATAATTCCCAAAACAAACAACCAAAGCAAATCTTCTGAGAAAATAATAAGAAAAACATTTTCTTGTTCATAAGAAAAACATTTTCTTGTTCATGAAGTTAGTGTGATGACTTTGATTCCTGTACAACAAATTAAGTAGAAGTTTGTCATTTCCTTTTTGTAAAATCCACATCATAAGCTTTTGAGTGCCTTTTCTTACTTTAAAGTTGACTGTTTGAAATTGATGTAACGTGCAATCCAGACAGTCTGCAGGAATAGAATTAGTTGATTCAATGAGTAAAGACAACCTGATCTGTAGGAATGGGACCCTTTTGGTTCCACCAAAACATGAAATGGACTTGGAGATGGTTTCATTTAACAAGTGAGCTAATGATGCCAATGCATACACTGGGAATTGTTGTATTGCATACACTGGGAACATGTTTGTGTAAAAATCATATTTTTAGCTTATGTTCAGATTTTTAGCTTATGTTTGTGTAAAAATTATATTGTGAGGATTTTTCCTCTTCTTGTTCTCCTGTTCATCTTTGTTGTTGAGTTACATAATTTTCATTTAAGGATTGGTGATATGATATTTCATGTTGAAGTTCACATGATAGTTATAGTATCAGTAATGGTTTTTTGTTCAATGATCTATATTTATGGAATGCTGCCCATTTGTTGCCTGATAACAAATAGTGACGGTGAATTTTCAAGTAATCTTCTACTCAATTTTTAACATGATAGGTTTTGATTCAGGTTGCCTCCTTAACTCATTGAACTGAAAATTAACACAAGTAATAAGTTCTAGATATATATATATATATATATTAAGTCTTTGAACGTCTCTTTTTATTCTTTTGAGATAAGTTAGTTAAATGGCTGGTTTGGCATGCCTATCTAAAATATGTTCAGTGTTATGGCTAGGCACTGGCTGTATTGATCTGACGAGAATTTGATGGGGCTCGAATTCAAAAGCAAACTATAATTTTGTTGGAATTTGAGCTTCAGTATTTCTGTACTTAAACTGTTGGATCAATTGATGTCATAACAAATCATCCAGAGGTATAGCTATTTGACCACATCATAGCTGCAGTGTGAATTTGTCAAGGCAGCATAGGAACTCAAAACATGTGAATTTGGATACTATTTTATCACCATCAGTTCTTACTAAGTCATGGGATTTTTTTTGTCAACAGGAAAAGAAGTTGGAAGAAGAGGACGAAGCACTCATAAAATCATTATTTGGAGTGAGTACATCATTGTCAAACTACTGCCACTTTGCTATATTGCTGCCTCTGTTTTTTGGTAGTTTGTACTCGTGAGATTTACTTGGTGTCAAAATTGTTTCTCAGGCACCAAGAGAGGTCGTTCGCAGGATCGATGATGATATTCTTGATGATGATGAAGATTTATCTCAGATTTCAACCGACAATGCTGAAACATCAAACAATAATTCAAAAGTATGATCCTTTTCTAATAATTTGGTTGTATGATCAATATGTATCTAATGAATGGTTTGAAAAATGACAAGAGAATAAAAAAGGATAAAGATTTTAAGAAATATAAATTGGCGAATAAGGAGGTTAAAAGGATAATAAGGGATGCTAAGCTAAAAGCCTACACCAATCTTTATTCTAGATTAGCTAGTAAAGACGGAGAAAATAATATTTATAAATTTCCTAAATTGAGAGAAATGAAATAAGACACTTAATCAGGTTAAGTATATAAAAGTGAGGATTTGAAGGTGTTAGTCAAGGATGAGGAGGTTAAGGAATGGTGAAAAAATTATTTTTAGAAACTGTTAAATAAAAATCATTTAGAAAATCTAAGAGTAGAGGAATATGATAGCTTTGACGGGACTAGAGAATATAGGTTTTATTGTTGACTAAGAGAGTTTGAGTTGTAACTTGCACAAAAGAAGATGAAATTAGGTAAGCATTAGGATCAAATTGTATCCTTATTGAGGCTTAAAAATGCTTAGGTAAGGAGGGGTGCCTTGGTTAACAAAGTTCGTTAATAAGATTCTAATGACTAGGAAAATACATGATGAGTGGAGAAAAATGAGATATCCAAAATTGCAACAATTATAGAGGCATTCGGTTCATGATTCAAACTAGTTCCTTAAGAAACTTGAATTCGAGGTGTTGACGCCCCAAAATCACCAAACAGGGTCGGATTAACACGAAACTTGGCACACACGACTGCCTAGGCACGAGAGACTTGTGGGAGAAGACGGGCTCCAATCGGGTTCCCGGTTTGGGAGTTGGAGCCGGATTTCACTCTAGGCAAACTAGTTCCTTAAGAAACTTAAATTCAAGGTTGTTGACGCTCCAAAATCACCAAACGGGGTCGGATTGGCACGAAACTTGGCACACACGACCACCTAGGCATGAGAGACTTGTGGGAGAAGACAGGGCTCGAATTGAATTCCTAGTTTGGGAGTTAGATCTTGTAGACGTCCCCGAACGCCCTGGGAGGGTTAAGTCCCGTTCCGTTCATACTGGGGTCACCACAGTTCAAGGACTCAAATGTCACGGTTCTTAATCTTGAACCAAAGAGTCCAAATCCGGCAAATCGTTTTGAAAATAGATTTTTTGAAAGAAGTGCCAAACATGGACTGCTTTGCCAGATACAGAGTCGCCACCTAAATATTTTATTTTTGGGAAATTTAGGAAACCCTGACTCGGTGCCAAAGGCCACGTGTCCGTCATCACCAAAGTTGCCTCGGCTCGGGAACTTGGGTACGATTGGGGAAGGTCACTTCGTGAGCACCCCCGCTCGCCCGGTCAAAGACCGGCCTCTACTAACCATGATATCTATTTTTGAAAACATTGTGTGTTCTTATTCCGGTTATTAGCCTAGATTTACTATGTGATGCGCATAGCATACAAGTATAGACTGAGTCGTCTGAATTGGAACAAAACATTTCAAGTTTGTTTGTTTGAAAATGGTTTGATGGTGCTACCCGCAGGTAGGCTAAGACGCGGATTTGCCACCCTCAGGTGGGCTTAGAAAATATGATTTTGCCACTATCTAGTGGGCTTAAAACAAACAATCGATGCATTGTCCCAATTCAAACAACCCAACCTTCACCCACAGGCATTCAGGCAGGTATATCACATAAGCAAATAGCCTCATGGCAAGCATGCTATTCATGGCAGTCACTCACACGCATGCAAGGATGCTAAAACATAAAACTTACCGAGTACTCCAAGCCAAAAACAGAAGCTTATTAGAAATCATGCATGATCCTAAACATACAGAAATGCCTTATGCAACACATGCAAAGATGCAACTATAGCAGGCTCGGCTATTCTAAATATGGCATATGGAATGCTACAGCTAACATGTATTCATCTTGTAATTGAAGTACAATGTAGTTAGTATGGTGCGCCGAGCCCGGTGCATGCAAGACAGATGAATGAATGCAAACATGCTATCATACTGTATGCTAATTTGAAATATGCCCTAATCTAACCACCATAAGCAGGTAAATAAAAGGGAAGAAAGACGTGGGGTTGGAAGACATACATCACACCCACCCACACTTATTACAATTATGCCCTCGCGCAGAGGGTCCGAATAAATATACAGTCCAAAATGAAAGAATAGTACAGTCCAGAATATTACAGATTCCTAATTAATTTACAAATTAACTAAGAAAGTTGTAAAATTGGCATGCAAGCTAGGGACTGCCTTGCTTCTGATGGATGATGTATGTCTGGCTGTTTTGCGCGGAAATCCACTGGAATGCCCCGATTAGCCTCTGTTTACACCTTTTCTTGAAATGCGTGCCAAGCTTCCAAAAAGTTGCTGACATAACTATAACTATACAATACATGCATAATTGGTACATGACATGAACATACAGAAGCAAGGAAGCCCCTAGAAAAGCATTTTTACAGTACAAAGCAAGGCCAAAAAGCAATCACAAGTAGGGTAAGAATGGCATACAAAAATGGCTCCACAAGGGAGACAATGAGGCAAGTAGTACATGAAATGCCCAAACAGAAAAATACCCTTCTACAACACTTAAGAGGGACCAAAAATATGAACATTTACAGTTTATGATATCCCCCAAATCAGTATGCAAACATGCTAAAAATGTCATGCAAGAGGTAGGCCAACAAGAGGCTATAACATGAGGTATACAAAGCATTCATCAAACAGCCAAAGACCCTTAATGAGATATGTCCAGGGGGTTAAAATATGGCCATTTTCAGTTCTGATCATGGCCTAAAAATAGAAGTAAGATAGGCTCACAAAGCATGCAAAAATAGGGACCCAAAAGGGGTGATGAAGCAAGTGATACAAGGAGGTCCCAAACAAGGTTGAGCCCTTCTATAATGTTGTAGAGGAGCTCAAAATAGGCCTATTCTCAGTTTACATTAGGCCTCAAAACAGACTACACATAGGCTAAAAATACCATGCAAGATAATGGCATACAAGAGGGTATTGAAGCAAGTACCAAATGGGGGGCTCAAACAGGGTTGAGCCCTTAAACAAACATGAAGAATGGCTCAAAAAAAATGACCCTTTCAGTTAGGGTCGGAGCCCAAAACAGTGAGCAAATAGGCTAGAAGAATGGTGCAAAAATGTGCTAAAAAGAGGGTGAAGTGAACTTACCCTTGAAGACCAAAGCTTTGGCTACTTCTTGGACCAAATTTGCTGCCTCTAAGCCTCTGAAAAACCTCTCCTTGCTGCTGGAATGGAGTGGTGGTGGTGGTGCTAGGTGGTAGTGAAGAAATGGGGTAGAAACTTGGTGATTTTGAGAGAAAATGAGAGAGAAAATGATGGAGATGTATGCCAAGGCCTTAGGGAAATTTTTGTAACCCTCAAAACAAGTCTTGGAGGCTGGTTATATAGGCAAGGGAAGGGGAGAAAAGGTGGAGGGAAATGACACCAAGTTTCCCTCCCAAAAGCTTTCCCCGGATACAGATATTTTTTGGGAAAAACAGCTATACAGCTGTAAAGCACACATCCCAAGGAACATGGCCGGCCAACTAGATGGGCTGCAGGTGGCCGGCCGGCCACCCACCCCCTATGGCGGCCGGCCAAGGGCAAAATGGTCATGTTGAATTAATGGCCGGCCATACTAGATTAGGGTCCTCCCATGTGTGCTCAACACAGCCATGTGGTTAGAAACTGGAAAAAGTGAACCAGGAGAGAGAATAGGCCACTTTTAGGAGGGGTTCAAAAGGGTCAATCACAATTACTAGCCGACCATATGATATTGGTGTCCTCCCATGTGTCTACAACACAAATATGGGGTTTGGAGTTGAAGAAGGTAGCCCTAGGGTGGTTAACATTGGCCCGGAAGTGAGAAAAACGGGCGTCGGAGGGCGCCGAGGAATATAACTGGTTGCTGAGACAATTGCTGGCCTCCCACCCTTCAGTGACCTTCCTGGTGATAAAACAGAGGTACCTGCCAAAAATGAACGAAAATCGATGCAAAACGAACGCTCGGGGGCCAAAACACGCAGTTCGGGGTCCCGAAAATAGGCTGTCAAGCACCGAAAGTGGCATTCGGCCACGAAGTGGGTCTCTCAGACCTTAGTGTCCCTCGAAAGGGAGTAAATAGGATGCATGCCAAAAAACCGGAGCAATCGGAGATAGTTAGGCGGGTCTCGAACCGAGGCACACGGCCTGACGGCTCAGAAAACCGGGAACCGGGCTCCGAAAATGGGCAAAATGGCCTACGGCCACGAAATGTAGCCCAGGGCCACTAAGAGATGGTCTACGGGACCTCTCTCTCCCCTCAGGAAGAAAAATAGAGAAAACCGAGCTTTGGTTCGCAAACCGAGGTAAAGCACAGAAGAAGGTCCGAAAGTCCGGAGGCGGGGCTCGCAGCCGCGACTCTGAAACTTCTGGATGAGCACAACATGCAACATCACCAAGCGCTCAACTGGTGACGTCTGAGTCTTAAAGTCGGTCAAAAATGGGGTGTCTACAGTTGCCCCTCTTTGACAGAACTCGGAAGTCACAAGTGACGGGAGTGAATGTCATAGCCAGAGATGACCCATTTTTGACAAGGCCGAAGACTTAGACAAACAAGCGAGATAAGCAGAGATGTGCCCGCAGGCGCGCCCGCAGGCAGGGGCAAAATGCAAATGATATGCGGGAAGATTTTGATAATTGGACTTATACGCTACGCGAAGCCGGTTTGAAAATTGGACTTATACGCTACGCGAAGCCGGTTTGATAATTGGACTTATACGCTACGCGAAGCCGGTTTGATAATTGGGGATTCATGCAATGCACTGTAATGTAGTGGCTAAAATGCAATGTAAAAGCTAGGAAGGGAAGATATCTTACAAGGGCAATTGGCAATGACTTACCTCGGCAATGTCCTACCTTATGCTGATGTGAGAATCTTCCGCTTCTTCTTGGTTGAACCACAGGTACTACTTTTCTCCCTGACTATGGTCGCAGCTTTCCCTATTCTCCAACAGGGTGACAGACTAGGTTGATTCAGTATCCAGAATTGAGGCACATACACATGCTATCTCAATCTATGGGGCTGCCATACAGATTTCAAGCCGAGGATATACCCCTGGGTATTTAAACCAGACTTTAGTCTCGGAAATCCCGAACCTTTGCGTTCTAGGCATAAGCCATTCAAACTCTAGTTTCCACCGTCTCAGTTGGTCTCCTAGGAACTCACCGCTAACACAGGCAGGTGGCTATACCAGACCACTGGAAGTCGTTCGGGCACGACAAACACCAAAGGAATTGCACCTTTAGAGGATTTAAGGTCTCCTAGACCAGAGAGTGTACAAGACAGAGCGAATGAATGCAAGTGCGATGCGCAAATAGCGCGAATGATGATGCAGGATTTAAGGTCTCCTTAGACCGAAGAGTGCACAGGATAGTGCAAATGATGCAAAAATACAATGTGCACAAGACAGTGCGATGTAGAGTGAATGCACAAAACAGTGCTAAACAGATGCACAAAATAGTGCGATGCTAAAAGTGTACAAAACAGTACGAGCAGGGTGAATGCACAAAACAGTGTGATACAGATAAGGTACGCAAGATAGCGCGATGCAATGCACTAATAAGTACAGGTGAGACGCGCAAGATAGCGCAATAAAATGCATGCACGATGCAAGTAATGTGCACAAAATAGTGCGATGTGATATACAAAGCACAGGACAGCGCGATTGAGGTGTGCAAAATAGCGCGATGAATGCAATGCACAAGACAGTGCGATGGAGGTACGCCAAATAGCGCGAATGATAAACTGCACAAAACAGTGCGATTGAGGTGCGCAAAATAGCGCGAATGATAAACTGCACAAAACAGTGCGATTGAGGTGCGCAAAATAGCGCGATGAATGCAATGCACAAGACAGTGCGATGGAGGTACGCAAAATAGCGCAAATGATAAACTGCACAAAACAGTGCGATGGAGGTACGCAAAATAGCGCGAATGATAAATTGCACAAAACAGTGCGATGGAGGTGCGCAAAATAGCGAGAATGATAAATTGCACAAAACAATGCGATGGAGGTGCGCAAAATAGCGCGAGTGTAAACTGCACAAAACAGTGCGATAGAGGTACGCAAAATAGCGCGAATGATAAACTGCACAAAACAGTGTGATGCGCAAAATAGCGCGAATGTAAACTGCACAAAATAGTGCGATGCGCAAAATAGCGCGAATGTTTTGAAATGCACAAGATAGTGCGAGTGAGATACAAAGTGTAAGTGCAGAAGACAGTGCGATAAAATGCATCTTCTATGCAAGAATAGAAGCACATTCTATGCAATATTGAAAGCAAGCATATTCTATGCATGAAACAAGCAAAGCATATTCTATGCGGAATCGAAAGCAAGCATATTATATGCATGAATCATAACAACGCGCGGCACGCATGCAACAACAGTGTATATGAAAATTCACATTCTATGCAATAGAGGAGCATCAAATATGTACTCTGGTGCCTCTGATTTACCTCTTAGAGGACTTCACAACATACTCAGCTCAAAAAAGGGCACACCCTGTTCAAATTGGTGAGAGATAACATCTGCATGTAAAACCCTCGGGTGTTGCTTGGACTGTCATTCTGACTTGAAGCAGGCTTACACTTGAGGTAGAGGCGCACTCACACTTCGGTAGTATTAACAAGGCCTGAAGAGGTACATCCGGAATACAATCACGGAACTTGCTGAAGGTGAAACTCACTCAGATGCTTCGATTTTCCTTCTTTTCTTTTGCTTTGCAGTCCGAAACCTAAATAGCTTCAGATAGGTCCTTGTTTTACTGTTCTGACATGACCTGGGTTGAACCCTGCGGTTCTACGAAAGAACGTATTCTGTTTTGCACAAATGTGGAGAACGGCACGGCACTCGGAGCACAAAATGATTTTATTTTGAAATTGAGAGATGAGTTTTCGACCTGGTATTGAGCCTACAACTAAACACAGCAAAACGACTCAACAAGGAAATAAAAGGCACACAACCTAGACACATCGAGTAACACTCGAAACGACTCAAAACAAGAATCGAGATAAAACAAAAAGACACGACACTCAGACGTGCACAGGGAGCCTGTTTCATCGGGTAGTGTTTCCCACCCTTTTCTCATTTGTGGTTCTCACATCACTCGGCCCTCAAGCTCTGTTTTTCTGAAAAAGCCCTTTTCTCACTTTTTCTCTCAGCGCACATCTCTCTATTCTTCAATCTCTCATTTTTCAATCCCTCCCCTGGGTGGTTGATGGATAAACAGGAAGTTGCAGGCTCTTGCCCCTAGCATACTGCTAGATTCTTTTTCTCCTGCTCACAGCAGTGAACTTCTCCCACAGAGGGGTTGTGCTACAACTGGGTGTGTAGCAAATCTGAAGCTGACCAGTTGACGATGCTCTACTGGGGAGTTTGGACGTGATAAGATCTGTCCAGATGATGGAGTGGGATATCTTGCGCCATTCCAGTTCGTGCTTCGCACTTTGCTTGATACCTCGTTGCTTGGAGGGTGTGAGAGCTTTCTGCCCTTTTGCTGTTAGCTTCAGTTGTGCCCTCTTCTGGCAGGTAGGGTGTCCTCCTTGGCAAGTATGTTGATAAAGGGAAAAGACAGGGAACCTGACTCAACTGTGTCCCTAGTTCATCATTTCGACCATTTTTTTGTTTTTCTTTCTACTGAAACAGTTTTGACCAAAATGAGAGTTAGATCAACATGCTTGTTCGATTTTTGATTTAAAATCATGCAAGTTAGGCTATGAGCACTGAAAATTTTCCTTTTTTGGGTCCATGAAAAGGGTCCAGTTTTGGAAAAGATAGAATGATTTTTGAGAAAATAGTCAACCTCAGTAAAAATTCTCAAAAACTATTTTGCAAACGGCCATTGCTCAACGAGCATGAAACCTACTCCTGAGATGCGCAACCTCGGATCCAAAAGAAAACTGCCCCGTGCTTGAAGAGAGCGGCATGGCAACGGAAGTTGCCCCTTGTTTGAACGGCACCACGGCGCATTGAATGCCAACGGAAAGTTGCCTCTTGTTTGGATGGCGCCGCAGCACACTATAATCAGTCCTCAGAGTGATGATGACAACCGAACTCTCAGATACAGAGAAGCAAAGATGATCAAAACCATTACATGGACACAATCGAATTTGAAGTGTTTTATGGCTGGAC